>JAKTWT010000022.1:0-217194 GCA_030582155.1 Hansenula lynferdii
ATCTAACACGACGTAATTCTTGCATATGACCACCAACTCCTAATAACATACCAAGATGAACACATAAAGTACGCATATAAGTACCAGCTTCACATGAAGCCCAGAAAACACCAAGACCTCTCTTGTTATCAAATTCAATTAATTTAGAATCATAAATTGTACGAACTCTTAATTGACGTTTAACAGCTGAAATTAAAGGTGGTCTTTGAAATAAAGCACCAGTTAAATTTTCCAATGATCTTCCTAATTCTTTTTCATCTTTAAGGGCATCATGTAATCTAACAATACAAACATATTCTTTACCAGCACCTTGTTGAGATTTAACTAATCTTGTTGCTCTATCAATACAAACAATTAAACAACCAGTAACTTTAGGATCTAAAGTACCAGAATGACCAGTTTTTTCACAACGTAAAATACGTTTAATCCAGGCAACAACTTCATGAGATGATGGATTTGAAGGTTTATCCAAATTAATAACACCTGAACTAATATATGATTTTAAATCTCTTTTTAATGGTGATGAACCTGCTGGAATTGGGGTATAATGTCCACTTCTAACTAATAGCTTATCAAAGTTCTTCAACAATAATGGCCATTCAGAGGCATCCTGGGAGGCAGAGATGTTCTCTGGCTTGATGAATTGTTCTTCAGACATGATGATTTGATGTTTGAATAACTTTTAATAACAACCTCTTCTCTTTGATACCTATAAAAAATTTTATACAATTTTAATTTTTTTTTTCCAGACCGGTGAATTTTTTTTTCAAGCCCTCGGAATAAAAAAAATTCATAAATTACCGTATTGGGAAGTCTTCCGCTTTGGGACGAGTCTATATATTATTCTCATTATTATACAATTTTAAGCTGATGTTTGTAAGTTTATCAATGATGATATTTTAAATATCAATGCCTTTTTCAAAAATTGATCTCTTGCGAGATTTCTAGTATGCTGTTGTTGTTAGTATTTATTCCCAAATGATTAGGTTTTAATTAACTCACTTTTGTAAAACTAGTTAATGATATATTCCCATAATCATGAGCTTTCCCCAGAGCATATATTGTATCTGAAATAGCTAAATCCTCAGCGATGAGGTCATAAAGTCTTGAAGTATTAGTAATTTGTGCGTGGGGTTATTGTTGATGGATATACTCACTGATTAAACACCACAGTCTCTGCACAGATAATTTCATCAACATTTGGATCATCATGTGCATTAGCATCCTGAATGGTCCTTTCAGCTTCACTGATAGATCTCTGTAGTATCTCAGAATTTTGTCCCACTTGAATTTCAGTAGCCTCTAGAGTTTTATACTCATATTGGAATATCTTGTCGAATTTATCAATGGAAATTTTTATCTTGTTTATATTGGAAACAATTCTATTCTTATCCTCTATAATTTCATGATGATTAATCTGTTGTAATAAAGATTGAAGCTGTCCTAAGATTTGTGATCTTTCTGGGTCAACACCTTGATTATCCGTTGAAGAATCTGTATCCATTATATTAGGCTGTTCATTACTAATTTGATCAATCGAAGGTTGACTGAAAAGATGATCTTTCTTGTTCAACGTTGGTGATTGTATGAATTTTGATCTTAAATCACTTGGTAAAGGTGGTAATGGTGGAGGACTCGTCACTGTAGAGCTTCCTGTGCTAGAACTTTCTCCATTGGGTTTCGGTGGTAGGGCAGGAATTGGAGTAGAATGCTGTTGATTTGAACGTTGTGCCGTAATGGGAGTAGTTGGTTTAGATATTGGTTTGGCGAAAACAGGTGATTCCAAGCTAAATATTTTAGCTAGTGATTCACATAGTTTGATAATTGTGGATTGACCATAGTTATCCTCATGATTTTGACCCCAATTGGCCAAGTACGGTAAATAGCATCTCCCACTGTTATCCACATGGTTCCCGGGCTGCAATATCATCTTCTCAGTCGGAACCACGTAGACAAATGGAGCAGCTATAGGGTATTCATGAGGCACCCAAAGTTCAATGGGGATCTTGTACACCTTCCCGCCAATTGACGAGGGAATCGAGCCGTACAGGCACAGCAGCAGCCTGGACTCGCCCGTCTCGTCTGTGTAGACCCTTGTTCGAGGTTTCAGCGTGGGGTATGACTGTAGAGTCACGGCAACATCGTGGTAGGCCAGTCTGGGATCTATGTATTCCTGGGAAGGTTAGCAATGAATTCAGGGTATATCGATAGCACTCACTGGCTGCAGCACGCGGAACAGCCACTGGAGGATCTCATGTGGTACTGTCTGTGGCATTTTGTTTCAAGGCTTCTTCTAGGCTCTTTTTGTGCTCTTTTTGCTGGTGAAGTAAGGGTTTATATAGTTTGTTATAATGTTGATATTGATATTTGATTTCTGGTTTGCGCACTCCCGCGAAAAAAAGATAAAGCGAGACGAATTTGAACATGGTTGGACTTTTGAGACGTTACTATTATCTCGAGTTTGGCCTAATTTGCGTTCGAACTAAACAGAAGAACCAGGATAGATACAATGGGAGGGTACGTCTGCTGCAGAGTGCTATATATGGTGATATTTAGTGGGAAATTCGACCTTCAAGACCAACTTTGAAGTCTAGAAATGCCCCCCTGGGGCAGCCATAAATACATCTCAACAATGCGGAAATATACTAACAAAAGACTATAGTTTTGCTGTTATTGGTGTGCTAGTTGCTGTTATCATAGCGTCCGTGATCTTCTGGATACTAGCTCCAAAGGAAAATAGAACGTGAGTTGGATAATGTAAACATCTTCTGTGATGACAAAAATATTAACTATAGAATCAGTGTTTGGAGAAGTACAGTGATTTTAACTTTAGCAATGGCTTATTTAATGTGGGCAATTACTTATTTAGCACAATTACATCCACTTGTTGTGCCTCGTCGCTCAGATCTAAGACCAGAGTTTTCAGATTAAAAGTCATCAGGGAAATTTAGAAAGAATTTATGTATACTATAAAATTTGATTTATGTTATTTTTAACAACTTTCATTCATTTTATATGTACATGTATTTACACAATTCCATTATTTTGCAGTATAATGTTGAATTGCCTTTTCATATTTAATCTCTTCGATATAATCTTTTAAACCTTTTGTCTTTACAGGTGGTGCATCTTCAGGACGTTTCCATTCTTCTGGGAATTTAGCATTTTTTCTAATTTCTTGTATTCTATTTTTTCTTTTTCTTTCTTGTGCATAGATATGACGTTTATCTAATGGTATATCTTTGAATGATTCTGTAAGATCTTTGGATTCAATAATTAAATTTTTCAAAACATCCATTAAATATCTAGTATTTTGTAATGTTTCTGGAAATTTATCACTAGCTATTTTCAATTCATCAGTTCTATAATCATATCTTGTTCCTAATAATAATCTAAACTTATGTAATTGTTCTGGATTTAAACCTAAACTTTCTGTTTGTAAAGTCATTACAACTTTTTTATTAACTGGTAATTCTTCTTCACCTAATAATGAAGTATATTTAATTTTTATAGGATGATTTTCCAAAGGTTTATATTCTTGACGATATTTAACTAAATGAGGCATCTCATATGCTGCAATTCTATTATATTTTCTTGTTTCTCTATGAGCTCTAACTCTTAATTGAGCAATTTCTGGATATTCATCTAATGTAATTGGTTTATTCAACATATCTGAATTTAATGGTACATTATCAAATTCTGCATGAGCACTATCACCTTCATTATAAAGTCTTTCCATCTGCTTAGGTGTATATCCATATTCTTTAGCATGTTTTTTCAAAGCTTTTAATTCTTCACTAGATTTTCTATAATTTAAACCCAATTCATATTTTCTTAATTTATGTAGATCAAGAACTTTAGCAGCATCAAGATCTATCCATTTAGATGGTGTAGCATATAGCGGTTTTTTTGTCTGCTTAGCAGAACTAGTTGAAAATGATCTAGCTATGCTCTTGTTACAAACATTCTTAAACATCTTGAGATATTTGACCTAGACTAATCCATCTTGTATTATACAATTCAAAGTTTTTTTCAACGAATTATTTGTTCGCCAAAATTTACCTTGATGCTGGCCTTACCAATATTTGGTATTACATAATCACTTACAAATCAGTATAAGCACAAATAATAAAACAATTTATTCATATTAAAGACATATAGTTAAAAAAAATGGATATATAGTACATGAGAGAAAAAAGACACATCAAAGTATCACACACAAAATATATAAAAACAGATCAATAGAATTAAAATAAAATTTGAAACAAAAAAAATTTAACAATTTTAGACACCAATTGTTGATAAATCACCAGTTGAATTTATTGAATCTGGAGCATTAGATTTTCTCTTTTTAGATTTCTTTTTTTTATCTTTTTTTTCAGAATCACCATGATGATCTCTTTTCTTAGATTTATCTTTTAAAAGATATGATGGAATTGGTACTGGTGCAGGATTTGGACCTGAAATAATTGGTGCAATACCTTCTCTTTTCAATTCAAGATATTTTTCTTTATTTTTTTGATAATTTTCCAATTCTTCTAAATAAGCTTCTTTCCATTTTTCTTTTTCAACTTCACCTAATTCATTCCATTTTTTAGAAATTTCTTGAGTAATTTCTGTTGATGATAATGGTTGTAAACCTTGAGATGATCTTTCCTCTCTTAAAGCTTGACGAACATAAGCAGAATAAGCGAAAAAGACAGTTAATGGTTTCTTTGGAGCATTTGGATCTTTTTCAACTTTCTTCTTTGTTGGTTTTTCCACTTGACTACTGTTAATAATTGGAGCTGAAGACGGAACTGAAGTTAAACCTGATTGATCAGGTAAAGTTAATCCATTAAAAGATTGTTGAATAACTGATGGATCAATTTGAGAGTTTGAAGCAATCAATCTTGCAGTATCACTAACACCAGTGGAAGCAGCTGTTAATAATCTTAAAGAATCACCTAAATGTCTGAAAACTTCAGTCTGATCATCATCTGTAGTTAAAGACGCGTTGTAGAAATCAATAGTTGCACTTGAGGCTTCATTAGCAGCTTTTGATAATTCATAAAGAGAGGCAACAAGCTATAAAAGTCAGTAATGTGTTCCTTTTTGCACTAGTTCATCATATACTCACTTGATCCTTGGCTAGCTTGAGTTGGGCAGACATGGTGTTTGATGTTTTGTTTACGTTTTGACCTAGACAGAGAGGGTTGTAAGTGGTGATAATTTTAAAGGAGAATTTTAGTGGGAAACCAGTGGCTTATTGGAAATTTTTCAACAGACTTCTCTTCAAGTTTTAGTGAGGAGCTGGGAGAAAAAAAACACACGCGAGTTTCAGCTGGACCGAGCCCGGGATTAATCCTTGGCGGGGTGTCCCCTAAAGGGGATCCCGGCGGTCCAGGCTAGGGCCTCCCTGGAATCTAGACTCGCTAATGGCTAGTTTAAAGGGCCCCCGCCTAGCACCTACCCGCCTATCCACCAAATCTAGGCGGCCCCTTCTAGCAATTTGCCTCTTTCAGCCAATTTACCGATTTCTCAGCAGCGCTAGGCAGGGATTCACCAGCTTGAGCCTAGAAGCCAGGCAGGGCCACCAAGTGGGGCCACCTGTCTAAATTTTTAAAAAGGTGCCAAAAGGCAGTATCTACAGATTTGTGTCAAAATTTCAACTCCCTTTGAAAATATTGATTAGCCAGAAGTTTTTATAATAAATATGAGAAATGAATTGTGAATGGATAGCAAAAAAAATGTATCTCTAGTGATTGGTTTTCAGCTAACATAATGCAGAGGTGAGATGATATATCAATTACAGACCTGCTGTATATCTAAAAATTCAATTTGACTTTAATTTTGTGATCTCTTTTTCATCATCGAATGAAATATTCATTTCCAAGACACTTAATTCATCATCAGCACCAAGTCTCCAAATTGGTCTTATTGATTTGAATTCAACATTAGGATCTTGAGGCATATATTTATTAAAATATTTTAATAATAGTTCCTCAATTCTTTCAGTTGTAATCTTGGAATTATCTGGTTTTAATAATTCCATATTTATATAAATTGATTGACAATATTTTTCAATAGATTCATTATGAACATTTAAATCAATTAAACTTAAATCAAATTTTATTTTCAATTCAATATGATTTGAAGGATAATCATCAATTAAAAAATCATCACCTCTTTTATCATGAAATTTTAAAATTTGGAATAAAAATTCTTCAATTTTATATTTTGTGACTTTAGTTCTAAGTAATTCAACTTGTTGAACTGTTTTAGTTGGATCTAATTGAATTTCTGGATCAAAAATTACATATTTTGAAACAAATTGATCAGTTGCCTTGATTTTCCCCAAGAATTCTCCCTTGGGATAACATTCAACATAACATTTTAATTTATCTTCAGGATTGAAAGGTTGTAATCTTCTTAATCTTTTAGCCTCGATCTCATCTTGAAGTTCTTTGATTATTTTTTTTTCAATTGCAGTTCTTTCTTGAAATGTTAATTTTTTTGAAGATTTTTGTGTCTTTGATTTGTGAACAGTTGACAAGGAAGGTGAAGGTGATGTTGATAATGAAGTTGGATTAGAAGATGTATTCGAATTTGATCTAGAAGGCTGTGAACTTGAACTTGTTGATCTTGGAAAATTATCGATGGAATGATGCATTGGTTTATAAACAATTGGTGGTTTGAAATTAATAAATTTAGAAATTGGAGGTAATTTTATGGAAACATTTGAGGATACATTTGTTATTTGAAATTTCCCTTGTTGGGAACTATTCTCCCAATTGAATTGTTTCTTGGATGAGGATGACAACTTCTGGGGTTGAAGATTTGAAATAGGTGCTGGTGATGATACTGGAGGTGCTGGAGGTGTATGGAAATTGAAATTCTCATTGACTTCTCTTTGCCCATTGAGCTGATTTTGATAATATACCGATGGTGATGGTACTTGTACTGGTACACCTTGTTGGTAAAAATGGTCTTGTGGATGAGGAAACTGTCTTGAACGATACTGATATCTACCACTTTGATCTGTCCATTGTTGATGATCAGATGGATATATTGTTCTGGGAAATTGACTATAGCTTTCTTCAATTTCCCCGGATTGTGGGAAATATTCACTTTGGTTGTTGTTTGTTGGATGGTACATGATCTCGTAAATTATGATAAAGTCCAGCGACTTGTTTACTGGAGGTCAAGCGACTATACGTTGAATGCACAGGGGGATATCTTGATGTTTTTATACATAAGCTCTTCAAAATCAAAGCTGCATTTTGCTGTTATAACTTTTCATGCACTGTAAGAATAAATTTATGGTTATGCTTATACGAATTGGACCAATGACGCATAATTTTGAAGGGGACAATAGAAAATCACACGGGATAACTAGGACTTTCTGTTATCAAGCATAAATATACATATGTGGTGATCCATTTTTTATAAGTTGTTTGAATTCAATCAAATTATAGTTTAAACTTTATGCGTTATAAAACTCTATTTAAACAGGGAACATGTTACATCAGATATCAGCTCATTACACGATCGCGGCAATGAGGATGTTGTGTGAAGTTTATTGAGTATTTGATGTACATGTAGCTTCAAAGCTTAAACAGGAATCAGGAGAACTTTAAGGCATATGGAAAGTGCAGAAAGTGAAACCTCTGAAGAGCCTTAAAAATTGTGATTTATAAAAGTGCATGAAGATATGAATGGATTTATCGGCACTCCATAAAATGGTTTGGGTTTGGCTGTCGACGTTGTGAGGTCTACTTTAGCATCATACATCATTATTGGGATTCATTTATGTTGAAGTCAGTATACAATGTCTATAATTTACTCGACTACAAATTTCAGGTACCTCATTGTTTTGTATCTGGTGATATCAAGGGGGATCAAAGAAACGCTTATCAGTGATGATTGAAATTTTATGGTTTTGAGTTTGAGTTTTCAGAGTTGTGTAGATCAATGTTTGTGATTTGTGTACTAGTATTCTTTTTCCACCACGTCTCGAGATCTTGAATTAGTGAGTCGAGACTCGAGCTGCTGAAGTCATGGAGTAGGGGGGATCATCTTTGAAAAAGCCTTGAACATATGTCTGAAAGTTTGGATGGAACTTAAGCAGTATTCTCAGTATATGCACCATCGAAAAGCACTTGTAACATTGGACTTGATTCGATTATTTTTCTTGGTACAATGTGACAGTAATTCATTGAAGGTTCGTAAAAGATTGATTTGGCTTTTCAATCAGCCAGTTTCAACACATGTGTCGAATGCATTGTATTAGACACAGACTGGATCATTTAACGATGTCAAAAGCTTATTACCACATGTTTCATACAATCATTTCAATCACATACTTCTACAGTCCAGAAGAGATCAACAAACATAAGACGAAAAGGAAACAGGAACTGGTTGGAACTTGGGTGTACCGATTGATCCAACAGATCTACATCTTAGCATAAAGTAAAGTCCGTTAAAAAAGTTGTATCAAGCCTAGTTCTCATGCATCCTTGATGCAACAGTTTGAAAGTACTTGTAGTTATAACTTATTGATAGACATCTTTACATTTATGCACATAGGTGCATCACTTAGCCTTTTGAAAACAAAATTGCATATCATGTATAACTTGTAAGCCCATATAAACCCTTATCCTATTTTTAAACGGTTAATAATTGGTACCCCCTAAGAAGTTATAAGTTATGCATTTATAAAATACCGATCTCGATGTTATCGCTTGTATTTGTGCCACTAGTAGGATATTTTTATTTAAATCTACAGTAGCGGTACAGAACTAGTTTATGTAATTTTATTAATAACTTTGCGATAACTTACTAGTAGCTGAACAATTGTTTAACCGCTCCAAAACACATGCATCTTCCCCTTGGATCCTTCGATAATCACTTCTCATCATATTCTTCATCTTCATCAATGGTAGTGATTGGTGTCAAGTTGAGTCTACTGAATATACTGCCTCCAGCAGTTCCTTGTGTACTCTGTGCGCTTTGTGTACTTGAGCTCTGGATGCTTCTCATGCTTTCAACTGCTTCTTGTGATTCACCAGATACATGCCTTTGTTTAACAGTGGAGGGCGAAGCTGCTGTATTGGCTTTATTCAACGAAGTCAAACTTTCATAGTTCCTTATATCATCTTCATCTTCTTCTGCTGAGACTGATGGATCCATTATAGAGAGCACAGCATTTGCAGCTCTATGCTGAGAGTTCACAGATTCTGAATCATCTGCCTTGCTCAGATTGATCTCCAAATCATCCAGCTCATTGCCCAAGGCTACCGTGTTATCATCAATTTTCTCAAACAGTTTATTGTTTCTTCTATTGGCGGATCTCCAAAATTCCTCGCCTTCTTCACTCAGTGTTTTGATCAATGGTTCTCTAATTGGTCTCACGTTGCCACCTGGTTTCTGGATAAGATCTACTTGTTTCTTCTTCTCGAGTTTTGTCAGCCAATATATTGACCTCACAATAACGTAATATGTGAGAATCCCCAGTATCAATCCCGTTATTATCATAACATTTAGAAACCTAATCCACTGCACTAATATCTTGAACTGTACTTTCCCATGCTCTATGGTGAGCATTTTTCCCAAGGTGGTGTTGAAGAGCAGTTTGAGCCAAATATCAATGAATCCCACTGTATTGTATTCCACTATCCTTATAACGAGATTGAAAGGCTCAAATATAATATAGACCACGAATGAAAACATCAACCATATGAAAGACAATGCACTTCTTACTATACTGAATAGACGCAGCACAACTTCCAGCACTAGTGACCAGATAGTTCCCAGCTTTGATAATAGCTTCACAATCCATACAAAACTGAACGATAAGCTTCCTTTAATCAGAGAGTTCAGTCCAATGGCCAGCCATATCAGATTGTGTTTGGAGACCTGCAAGACATCTTTAAATCCATCGTATCTCATCATGCCAGCATATTCCCAGACAATTGATGACTTCTTGACGCTGGTGATCAAACTGTGTAAACAATAAAAAGATCAAATAAGCGTGAATGTGACAAAAAATGTAAAGATACCTACCTACATTTTTTCATGACATTTTCGCGCACGTTGATTTTTTCGAGAAATAATTTGACTATAAAAGAAAAAAATTTTCTCAACTTTTTCACTCTTGAACTATTTATTGTCCCTACAACGACAAACTAACAAAGTTGGTGAGAAGTATCAATGGATTACCAAGGATATCGATTGAGATAAGGATATATCAATTTATACCACTCAAGTTTGTCGAAGGTTACAAACACTCCTATTTCTGCCCCACTTTCTTTACGCATCAATAGATTAATGGGTTCTGTTATGGAGAAGAATAAGCTCAGGGATCTGGCGTTGATTTCTCGTTCGTGTTGATACAATGTACTGAGAGTTTTCGTTGGGTTGTTGGGATCGTGTTACCGGGATATCTACTAGGTTTATCAATCTTTTAAAGGATGATAAATCGCAGAGTTCTGGAACTACATCTTCAATTGTATATAGATCAATTATTTAGTGATTTTATATGCTACAATGGAATAGCGTATTCTTTAATATTTTTCATTTGTAATTGATACCGTTCACACTCACAATATCGTTAACCACCTAGACTGTTAAGTAGATCCATCAAATGGGCCGTCCCAGGAACTATAAAATAAGATTAATATTTCAGCTAACTCAGATGAGCATTATGAGTAGTATTACGATTCATTCTGTATATGCAGAGAATAACCTTTGTCTTTTAAAAACGGTCAATTTAATGATCATGTCGAATTCAAGCTTACTATGGTCCGGTGATTCAAAATTATTTCCGTCAAAAACGATATAGCTGCAGATGACCTTTATATGATTAACCAAATCAAATAATATTAATATAAGTTAGGCTTATAATTTCGATTATATATGGGGCACGTAGAAATCTTGTCTATATTGTTGAAATAATTAATAACGTACAGTATAATATTATTTATATAAAAATTACGTATAAAATTATTATTATTACATATTAGCTGATAATTTGATCGTACACTAGCTACAGCTTTAATTCAGATAGAGAGGAGAGCTGCCGAGAATATATATGTTTTAATTGAACATGGTTTATAATTAATTTAATTAATATCTAATTTAAAATTTTTTAATATATATTTATAAAAATTGAATATATAGTTATTAAATAAAATATCTAAATCAGATCTATAAAAAATATTAGCTGTAAAACATACATACACTGGGATATTCACCGTAGTTATAATGGGTTTATAATACTTATCGACGAGATATTAATTTCAGTGTATCTAGCTATTGGGTCCTCCCATCTGCGAGATCCAGATGAGATCTCGGAGTTAATTTTTTAGCAGATCTAGGGCTAATGAAAACATAATTGATGTATAAAAGAGCATTAGAATTACTGACGATATTCATCTATTAATATGCCAATTAATCAGAGCTATATTTGAGTCTGGTTAGCTGTTGTGTGTGGCTTGCACAATTTTAGATGGAGTACCGGTATATGAAAATCGTCATATTTGAAGGAAAAAAAGCTCTTTGTGAATCCGAGATCTGAGATTAAAGATATAGAGAGTTGAGGGCCCATATACGATTCAAAAGAAAGATTGATCTACCAAGACTTTATGACTATATTCAACATTGATAATGCTTTGTTGACGTGTGCAATTGATGCATTAATTCAAAACTAAAAGGCAAGTTTATGTGGATGTTAATCTAAAGCTTGAGTTGATTTAATTGGGAAGAAATTAGAATTTGAAGTTAGGAGTTCAGATCATGGAGCATGATTCTTTTGTTAGGTAAGCTGAGCTGCGACGTAAATATGTGTTTTTGTACGGATTCCAGCTTTCAGCCTAAAAGAAAAAATAGATTTTATATTTTCTTTTCAACAACAGACGTTTTTGTGTTAAATCTTATCTTTATCATTTGAATTTTAAAAATGCATAACTCTGAAAGTGATAGGATGTAATTTAATGTGTGAATGTTCATGATAAATAAAATTATGATGTTTTCCATTTGGATGGACCCGATAGATCATCAAAAATGATAAAATGATAAAATTTTGAAAAAAATGAAAAAAATTCCAAAACATTGCAAAAAAGTAAATAAGATTCCTTTTTTAACTGTTGAGCAAACTTTTTGGTTTAAAATTTATTGTAGATTAATCTATTCAAATTATTCATTGTTTAGAAATAATTATCATGTAATTTTTGTGGGTTTATTTTAATAATCCATGTGAAGTTTTGATGTTTTAACGGCTGGACTCAACAAATCATCGAAATTTGATCAAATGTGCAAATTTTAAAAAAAATGAAAAAAGTTCGAAAAACTTAAATTTTCTTTAATAGGGCAATAAGACACTCAATTATGCTTGAATATTGATATTTTCTAAATATAAGGCTACCACGGAACTAAAAGATTAGGATAAAAATATTTAAGGACTGAAAACACATGCGGAAGCTGACTTATGGATAAATAACTTGGAAATGAATAATTGATAAATGGTAAGTGACACATCCGTGATGGTTTAGTTCCGGAAAATTATCGGTTAGAAGCGGTAAGCGACGGGAAACCCGGACACCATTGGTCTGGTCTCAGAACCTATTAAGAAGGAGATTTTACATACATAAGAAATCCGTGATAGTTTAGTGGCTAGAATCACCGTTTGTCGAAGTTGGGAGAACAGGAGGAAAACTCTAAAAACTCCCAAATCTTAAAGACAATTCATGGTAGACCGGGGTTCAATTCCCCGTCGCGGAGCTCTTATTTTTTTCGCTTACCTAATTTTTTTTTTCGCGGAACGTCTTGCACGAAAATAGCGAGCGAAATAAACATAGGCCAGAGAAGCTTTAACAACTAGAAAACAATAAAAAAACGAACAACTTCAATAGATAATTTACCCATTCACCATTGGAAACATCTCATAATGCCACCAAGAGCACATGGGAGAAGGAAGGTTGGGAAACCATCCACTGCAGGAAAAGCATCAGCCAAAAAATCTATCAAGTCATCTTCTCCGTCAATAACATTACAAGAAATATTGGACCATTTATCTATACAATTTGAAAAAGATATCGGAATTTTAAGTGGTGATAGTACCAGAAATGTTCCAGCCATACCTAACCTTGAATCCTTAAGGAAGATATTGGTAAAGCTTAATGACCAGTTAGAAATTGTATCTAATCATGACGAGCTGACTATTGAAGAAGTCAAAAGACAAATAAGATTGAACAATGGAGAGGAAGAAGAAGAAGAGGTAGAGGAAGAGACAACATTCACTGCTGAAGCAACACCACTACCAGAAACCAAAGGTGAGAAGGTGATTGATGAAATTGAAAAAGATGAAGATAACGATATCAAGATGGAAGATTTGGGGACAAGTCCAAAGAATGTCAAAAACGAACATGAAGAGAGTTATGGTGTAGCCAATGATGATGGAAAAGAAGACAAGACGAACGGTGCGGATGAAGATGAAGATGACGAGGATGACAAACCTTTAGCCTCTAAAATTTCAAGTGTAAAAGATGAAAATGGTTTAGTAGATGTTTCAAAAGATGATTCAAAGAGCACACCACCAAAGAGAAAACCAAGTCACCAAGAAGAAATCGAGAATGATCCATCAGTGCGTAACCCTAAATCAGAATTTGTGACTTCTCAAACATTACCTGCAGCGGCTCATGCTCTTGGTTTATTTTCTGATGAAAATGGTGGATTAGCAGAATCTGGTGATGAATATCTAAAGAAAAAATATGCTGTATCGTCATATCCAAAGACAGATTTGAAAAATTTATTACCAGGCCCAATACCGGATATCGATTTCAGTAAAAGTAAACCTTCAAATCAAGTTCAATTTGCCACTTTCCAAAGTTTTATTGAGAATTTCTATAGACAATTTACAGAGGAGGATTTAAAATTTTTGAAAAATAAATTTATAATGACTGATGCATTAGCAAATGATCCAAATTATGATCCAAATTTGACACCATATCTGATACCAAATCTTGGTCCATTATATTCAACAGCATGGAATGAAGAGGAAAATTCATCTAATTATTCACCACCACCATCTAGAGTTACACAAGAATCATTTTTACCAAAGAAATCATCAACAGATTTGAATGATGATGCATTAGAATCTGAAAGTATAAGTTGTGGTCCTTTAGTTTCTAGACTTCTTTCTGCAATTTTAAAAGATGATAAGGGGAATGAAAATGAAGTATTAAATAATGGTAATGTGACTAATGGTAATAATGAGAAAAATGATGATGAGAATCTTAGCTTCATTTCAAATGAATCCAAGACAAGTACAAGTGCTCTTCCAGAGCAACAAGGCTGGAAAGTTTCTAGTGTAAATGCAGATTATAATTCATTAGAAGAGAGACTAAAGAGAGAATTGAAATATATTGGTATTTTCATGAATTTGAGTAATGATGGGAGTTCAAAAGATGAAGATCTTGAAGATCAAGAACCAGATTGGTTAAATCCACAAGATGATGAAGTTTCTAGTGAATTACGTCAATTACAAAATGATTTGAAACAAGTCTCAAAGAAGAATAATAAAAGGAAAAAAGAATTATTACCAATAGTGGAAAACCAATTAGCATGGCAAGAATATCTTTCTATACTGGATGATTTAGATAAACAAGTTGATGGTGCTTATTTGAAAAGAATTCGTGTTCCTAAAAACAAGAAGAAGAAAACCACATCAGGTTCATCATCGAATGTTCATGGTTCATCAGTTCCACCATCTGTACAGATTCAATTAGCTGCTCAACAGGCACATCAAGCTGCAGCAAATTCTGCAATAAAATCATTATTAGAGAAAAGAACTAGATGGGTTAATAGAATTGGTCCATTATTTGAAAAAACTGATGGTGAAAATATGAAGAGAATACCGAAGGAAAGTGTTTTCAGTAAAGGTGATTTAGATGAAGATGATTATGATGAATATGAAGATGGTGAAGATTTAGTTTTACAAGAGCAACATTAATCTTTAATGAATTTTTTTTTCAATGATTACTACGTAGTATTGTATGAATTGTTTTATTTACAAAATGGGTATTATATACAGGATGGAATTATAAATTAATCAAGCTAAAGCCTTTGTGATCTCTTTCAAAGGTGGTAAAGTTGACAAATCACCCACAGCAGCTATTGAAACGGGTTTATCCTTTAATCTATAGTTTGCCCAATTTACAACATCTTCTTTGTTTATAACATCAACTTTTTCGAACACTTCTTCTGGACTTAATCTTTTACCCGTGGTGACAATTTGTCTACCTATATCTTCAGCAATGGCTGTTGATCCATCAAGACTTAATAATAATGAAGCTTTTAATTGTGCTTTTGCTCTTGCAATTTCATCATCTGTTATATCACCTTTTTTCAATCTATTCCATTCATTTGTAATTTCTCCAACAACGTATTTTAAATCTGTTGATTTATCAGCTGTTAAATAGACACCCCATAGACCGGAATCTGAATAACTTGTAGAGAATGACATGTATGAGTTAGCTAATGGTTCACCATTACCATTAACACCATTGGCAACGTTTAAGGCTAATTGAGATGGTGAATTAGAACCAGTACCTAATGATCTATCCCAATTCCCCACAATGGATTGAGTGACTAAAGCGGTGAAATAATCAGCACCTGACCAACTAACACCTTCAACAGCAATAGCCATATAAGTATTTGGAATTGATTCATCTTGAATCTTTATTTCATCACCATGGAAAACAGGTAATTCACCACGAGGAGTACCTAATGGTAATTTACTTGGTGAAGGTTTCAAATGATTGAAATATTGACCAGCATATTTGACAAGTGATTCATGGTTTACAGAACCTGCACCGACTAGAACCATTCTATCACCGGCATAGTTTTTTTCAATATAATTTTTCAAATCATCTCTTTTAATTGTTCTGATGTTTTCCAATGGACCCAAGATTGTACGGCCCAATGGTTGGTTCTTGTAACAGACAGAATGTAAATGATCAAACACAACTTCATCATACATCTTGTCGACTTCTTCGGATTCTCTTGTTATAACATCACGTTCCCTTTCAATAGCTTTTGGTTCCAATGTTGATCTTGTCAAGATATCAGAAAGGACATTAATGGCCTTTGGGATGTCATCTTCAGTGGATTTGGCGTAATACACAGTGTTTTCTCTTGAAGTGTAAGCATTTAGATGGGCACCAAGATCTTCAATCTCCAATTCTAATGCTAATTGTGATCTTGTAGTGGTACCTTTAAAAGCCAAATGTTCCAAAAAATGAGCGGTACCGTTGTTTTTAGCGTTTTCAGCTCTGGAACCGGCATCGATCCATATACCCACTGTCGCAGTGGACGAGTTTGGGATGTATTCAGAGGCCACGGTGAGCCCATTAGGCAAAGTTGAAGTTTGTGTTGTTGGTAGCTCGGCAGCAGCAGTGGCCAAATTTCTTCTTAGCGAGCTCTGGCCCAAGTTCAGGGCCCTCTTCACAGCTGATCCACGTAACATCGTTTCCTGGTTGTAGCGAGTATAGTAATTTGGGAGGAAAAAACCAGCAGAAAGCGTTGGAAAGTAAGCTATATATGTAGCTACATTGTGTAGTAATGTCATTGTGTTTTTACTAACACTGTCAAGCCTAGAATTTTTGGGTATTCCGGGGACAAAAAGTCGGAATTTGTAATTTTGAGTGCGTCTACCTGTTTTTTCGATAAGACTTGAACTTGAACTTGAACTAAAGCTATTGTATGGAGAGTTGTTGATGGAGAGCAATTGCTGGATATTGGGTTGTTTATGAGCTGAGATGTCGGACGAGGAGGACTTCATGATGTCAGACGCAGAGTCGTACGACTTTGAGTTCGAGGACGAGGACGACGAGATGAACGAGGGCGAGATGGGCTCGATTGAAGACGAAGGAAGCGACGCTGAGAGCTCCAACACGGCAGAGGCCCTGTACTACAACGCGAAGAACACGAAGCAGGACGACCCGCAGAGGGCCGTGGAGATGTACGAGGCCATCCTGGGCACGAGCGAGGCGTCCTCGCAGGAGGAGCTGCTCGAGTACCAGTTCAAGGCATTGAAGCAATTGATCAAGATTGAATACAAGTTGGAGAACTATGGAGAGTTCATCAAGCACTACAAGCGGATATTTGAGCTAGACTTGCAGAAATTGCAAAAGGGTCACGTGGAGGATAGCTTGAGTAGAACATTGGATAGCTATATCGGACTGCCGCCTAATTTACAACTTGAGTTCTTGAATATATTTATAAACAGCTACAGGGGCAATGAAAGATTGAATTTGAAAGCGAAGTTGAAGAAAATCCATGTTTTGATAGAGCTAAAAGAATTCGAAGACTCGAAAAAGTTATTGAAAGAGCTTTATGAAACTTTGGATAAAATGTCCGAACTGACGAAAAATACTCATTTACTTGAACTATACTCTATTGAAATCCAACTATATTCCGAGTCAAATGACATTGTGAAACTAAAAGAAATCTACAAAAAAACGTTATCTATACAGAGCACAATCCCACATCCTAAAATTAACGCCATTATTAAAGAATGCGGTGGAAAAATGTACATGAGAGATGAAAATTATGAGCAGGCCTCTATTGAATTTTATGAAAGTTTCAAAAATTATGATGAAATAGGTAATCAGTCCAAAAGAATATTAATATTGAAATATTTGATTTTGACTTCAATTTTGAGTAATAATGAAATAAACAAATTTGAAAGTCAAGAAACCAAATTCTTCTTGAAAGATGAAGAAATTTTAAGATATATAAATTTGATTAGTACTTTTGAATCTTTACAACATGATCAATTTATGCAAACATTGGGGAAACTTTTCGAAATTGAACAAAAAGATGAATTTCTTATTCAGCATTTAAAGACTATTGAAAAAATTTTCAAATTACAAACATTGATTCATTACATAAAACCTTTCAAACGTCTCTCCGTGTCAAAACTTTGTGAACGTCTTGACTTGGATTATGAATTTATAGAGGATAGTTTCTTAAATTTAAGTAATAATGGGAAAATTCAAAATATCAAGCTAGATTTTATAGAAGGAATCATCTATAACAATAATTAGTTCTATGAAATTGGAATACATGGCAATATTATGAAATATTTGTATTATGTACATGAATCGTTATATACAACCTATTAAGCGCTTATTTGTTTATATGGTAAAGGTAATTCTTTAACAGGGGATGCACCGATCAATGGACCCAAAATTTTAACTTTAGTAGAATAATCAATTGAATTATTACTGTTTAATGCATTTGCAACAACTGATGCATTAAATTTTAAATTCTCACTCTTTAAATTTTTTGAATAAACTGATAAATCAGCCTTACGTAATTCACCTTTGAAAACAGTGGAAATATCAGCATTTGAGTCATGTAATTTAGCACGAATAGCTCTTAGTACTCTTGTTTGTGGATCATTTGAAAGTAATGGTGATGAATCTAATAATGATTGCATAGATGGAGCATGCAATTCATATGAAGATTGTAATAAAGCCAAATTTGGATTGTAAGAATTCACTGGACCTCTTGGACGTCTTGGTTCATCATTCTTTGAAGTTTTGGTTTTACCTTTTTTGTTTCTTAAAGCTGGTGGAGCATTTCTTCTTGTACCATCTCTTCTTGCACCTTGAAAATCTCTTGCATCTCTTTGTTGTCTGTTGAAGTTTCTTGGACCATTCGATCTATCATTGTTTCTTTGATATGAGTTATTTCCCCTGTTGAAATTCTCTCTAGTTCTTTGTCTAAATCTATCTGCTGATAATTGTTGATTTGATTCATTGGATCTAGCAAAACTTTTCTTTCTATCAATATTCACAGGTTTTGGAGCAAATGTCTGTTGCTCAGAGAAAAAAGCATCAAAACTATCAACAGCGTGATCCAAAGTGGCATTGTGCTTGGCAATTTTCTCCTTGATGAACTCTTTACGAGATTGTCTTTGATATGGAGTTGTACCTGCTTGTAGATTACCTCTAGTCACACTTTTCACTCTTTCCAAAAGAGCCTCGATATCGGTAGCTGGCTTGGTGGAGTTGTGTCTCACAGAGACTAATCTATGTACTTGGTTTCTGAACATGGCCACCCGATGTTTTCGATGCAGATACAGCTAATAAATCATCAAAAAATCTCTAATATCTATGATTTGTTGAACGTTTACGTGAAAAAAAACTAAAGTCGGAATGGACCGGAATCCAGGTCGGAATTTGAAAAATTTAGCCTACAGAATTAAAGAGATCCGACCAAGCGTATAAACTATGAACTATAAACTCTACTACTATGGGAACTGATCCATAATTTAACTAAGAATTGAAAATGTTTCTTTCTTCAGAAATAGCTTCACCTTTTATCCATAGATCACCAAAGAAATCAAAAATACGTTGTTGTTCCTCACTAAAATTCACCACTAAACCTCTTTCAGCTTCCGATCTTATGTTCCCGATACCTTCATGAGCACACCAAGTATAGCCCCAATAGTATTTATGTTCATCACTCCATCCGTGTTTGGGACTATATTTATTGCCTTTACCTTTTATCTCTTGAGGTGGTGGAACGATACCAGATCTTATCCTTGTAACGGCCTTATAATGGTTTCGTAACTGCTCAATTGTGAAACCTTCGAATAATGGGTTTCCCAAATCAGTATCAGCAGCAGGTGTGTTTTTACAAAATGTAAAGCATGAATTGATCCAAAGTAATGTTTGATTATCATACCCATTTATATGACCTGGATGATTACTGCATATCTCCTCCGCATCAGATTTGGGGAAATGCTTTCTATGAGATGGTGAAATCTCACCCACAGACCCATTACCAAGTGCATTGAATTCATACTCTTCATTTCCGGCAATTTACTGACCCAGCCAAAATAATTCTTTATCACCATGAACTTCAATATTTTCTGAGTCCACGTCCATTGGAAATTTTGGCGACCCAAATGTAGTTTGACCATTCCACCTTTTGTAAGTTGGTAAGACTCTCGAAAGCCATGGGAACACCCTAGCTTCAAGATCATGACACATATCCGGCTTCAAGTTCTCATCTTCATGATATTGTAACCCTTTGACCAAAAAAGAAAGCAATTGATTCGAATTGTCATTTTTTTCAACCTCATCTCTCTCAATGTAACATTTACTGAAAATTCTCAAGGCGGAAACAAAATCAACGATATTTTCATCAAATTTTGTAGTATCAAATGAACCAATATAAAAATCTCTTTCCAATTTTGAGATGACCCCTTTGTTAAACTCTAGATCTGGTTGAGATTTCTTCACAAGTTCTATAATTATCATCATAACCCTCCGTCCTATAATTATTCAAAATCCAATTGGGATCCTGTTGATGCAACTCATTGAAAAATTCATTACACTTGTCATCAAAACTAAGCTCTTGAAACTCTCTGGGACTATAACGGTTCAATAAATGATTATATATCGAAGAATGAACCGATTTTTGTAGCATAAAAATTTCCCGTGATGAGTTCTTAAAGTTATACTTGAACAACGAATGTGAAACTATGACGAATACTAGAAACAGTATGAAAAGATTTAAATTCAAAAGTCTCTTAGCCATTGGAAAACATTCATGTGTAGCATGATTCAACGACTGGACATACCCTAAAGCGATGTTCAGATATTTCATTTCGTAAACAATAGAAAATCAAAATTGAGCTTCAGCTTGAGCTTTCAATCGAGCTATATAATGCTCCTGATACCTGGAAAGCAGTTAATAGAAAGGAATTGCATATTGAAGAAAGATCCCATTTTAAAATGGGCGTATTAAGATCTCTCAATTTTGATGCCCTTGTTAATTATTATTACAATTTTCAAAATAAACTTAAAATTGGAGAAAGTGTGATTTTCTGCAAAAAGTCAAATTCTGCGAAAATGTTAAAAATTTATTAAAATGAGCTTTCAAATTTACACGAGATGCATTAAACTACAGAATCAAGTTTATAGATAATAGTAAATACATCTTTAATAGTACACTGTCCTGTTATTATTTGTTCAACAAACTCCTTCATTTCATCTAGCATATGGGTTCTTTTGAGCATATGGATTGGATGCAGCTGAAGAGGCAGCAGCAGCAGTTGTTGTGTTGCTATATGGATTCACAGGTTTACGAGAAGGATGCTGTTGCTGATGTGGTGGTGGGCCTTGGGTAATTCCACCTTGTTGTGAGATTTGTGGGTTTGAGCCAAATTGGTGTTGTGCTCTAGGCATTTGATTTGATGGTGGTGGTCCAGAATATTGAGATCTTGGCTGTTGAGGAGGATAACCACCTTGAGGAGGTCTTTGTCCTCCATATGGTTGTTGATATTGTTGTTGTTGTGGTGGTGGAGCATTTACTCTACCATATCCCTGAGGTGGATATCCAGATTGGGTGGGTTGTTGTGGCACTGGTGCTCTACCGTATTCTTGCTGATGCTGTGGTGGTGGACCAGCTCTATACTGTTGTTGCTGTGGAGGGTGCCCGTATGGTTGTTGATGTGGAGGTTGTCTCTGTGGATACTGTTGTTGTGGAGGAGGAGGTCTTTGTTGGTACTGTTGTTGCACAGGTGGTTGTTGCTGTCCTGGATGCGCTATTCTTTGTGGTTGTTGCTGTTGTACAGGTGGTTGTTGAGGTCTTTGATGTAGTGGTGCTGATTGATTATAACCAGAATTTGATGGTGGGATAGCTGTTTGAGGGTACTGTTGCTGTTTAGGAGGAGCTGGTGCTCTTTGTTGATATTGATGTTGTGGTGGTGCAGGTCTGACATCTGATTGATTTGGAGGTGTAAAATGTTGTGCTGGTGACTTGGATAATTTACTAGGGGAATTGGATGAGAATGCAGGCTGTTTTGGAGGTTGAACTGGTTGCACTGGTGAGCTAGGAGAGCTGTTTATACGACCACTCGTATATGGCGAGACTTGTTCGACTTTGATATCTGGTAATGGTAAAGGTTTGCTAGGTGTTTGAACTTTTAAACCTGGTTGAGCTCCACCAGTAGACCCTGCTGTTCTACCAAAAGTTTCGACTGAGCGATTTGCACCATGGTAATCTGGATTGAAAACATCGTCATTATTGGTCTTTTTATAACTGTCATTCACTGAAAGAGCCGAAATACCTTTATTGAAGTCATCATCGAAATCATCATCATCATCATCCAAGTAATTATTTATACGTTCACGTGAATTTTGTTTGAAGTTTGAATATGGATCATTAGGACCAGATGACGAAGCAATAGCACCAGCACCAGCACCAAAAGCAGCTGGAGTAGCATTATTACCTGGAGCTGAATTGGTAGATCCCAGTGAAGGTTGACTAGTATTGTTTCTTGCCTTGTATGGATTATCAAGTCTGTTGTTTGAATTTGCATAACCATAATCACCATATTGTTGTTGCTGTTGTTGTTGCTGTTGTTGATTATGTAGTATATTTCTAGCATTTGGATTCAAATCTTCAGCTTTATTGTATCTCCCCATCTGTGCAACGTTTGAATAGTCCTCATAAATTTGAGTGATTTCCGAATTTCTATTCGCCTTTGGAGGTGATGATGGCACACTCAATTCACCTCCAGATGAATCATTATTGAATGAACTTGCTCTAGAATTACGAGCATCTTTGTTGAATCTTGGTTGAGGTAAGAAACTTGGAGACAATGGAGAACTTGGTCTATTAGCTCCATTGACGTTTCTAGCGTCCAAAAATTCACCAGAGTTCATCACAGGAGATCCAGTTGCACCCAAAACACCATGTTGAGAGCCACAACCTGTATAACCACTGGAGAGTCTTCTGGCTAAAATTTCCTTAATTCTTGCTCTCCATTCAGTCAGCAACCAATTACTTGATTGAGGTGTACTAGCCAATAGTAACAAGTCATCAACTTCCAAATAATGAACATGGGGTAAGACTGGTAGTCCAAATAAAAGAGAGTTCATTTCATTTTTATTAGCATTCAACCTCTTTGGTCTTCCGTATAATGCAAAAGTATCTAGTAATGGTACCAAAAATCTGATTAATGTATCATAACCCGGAACAGCACTATGCTGTTCAGGCATGAAATAAACGGAGGCTTCTTTTGGTAATGATTTTTTGTTCCCATCAAAAAAAACAGTACCTTCCAACTTAATCATTGTACTATGGTCGACTAATTTATGAGATTGTGGATATAAAGCATAAGAAGCACTAGCATCTTTGATAATAGCCATTGCAGTTTTCTTTTGCTTCTTCTCATCTTTGTAAAAAGACACTGAACCTTTGTAAATCTTGTCCTTTTTCGATTTTTTTGTTGGTTGTTCAATCACAGCATAACATCTTTTCCATGGCATACCTGAACCAAATCTGACACTGACCCAGTCCTCATGGTCATATTTGGATTCTGAAAGAATAGTTCTGATATCTGAAAGCTTTGAGCCTCTTGCTGATAACAGAGCCCCAGTGTAGGCTTCTTGTAACGAAGTGTATTCAAAAGTTGCCAATCTGAAAGCGGCATTCCAGCGATGGAAATCAGCTGGCTCTTGGTACTGTAACAAGTATTGGTTTTTCAAAGTTGTGGAGACGATGATGATATTTTTCAAGCCCTGACTGTTTTCCAATCTGTCAACTGCTCTAAACGAAGAATCGGTAAAATTGATATAGTCAGGTTTGGAACTAGCATTCATCAGCGCTTCGGTGTTGTTTTGATGTCTTTCCAGTTCATCGACATCCCAAACAGCTAACTGGGTACCGAGAAGGACACCATAGACCTCTCTCCATTGGCGATTTGGTACCGGTTCACCATCTGAATTGATGCTCTGTAGTAGCATGAAAATCCCTTCATTGTAACGACGATGAGCCTGGGCACTTAACAACGTGACGATAGGCAACAATTCTGGCGAGACCTCGTCGGAAGGGATGTTGGGCATCTGTGGCAAAGTTTTCCCAGTGTTGCTGTTGCTGTTGGATCTTGATCTTGTGTCGTTGATGTTTGGCGAGTTGGCACCTGAGCGGCCGGGGGAGAAGATTCTTTTCATATTCAACCGCTGGTGCTTTTGTTGAAGGTGCCTGTGTTATTGTTTAAAAGAGAGTGATTTGAAGGCGATTCCGTGAAGCAGCAGCACTTTCAGTAGATCTGTACTATCTAGCGTCAGTGATTGATGTTGAAGTTAGTGTTGACGTTTTTGTTGTTGATAAACTTGTGCGCATGTTTTTATTTATAAATCTCCCAAAACAAAAAAATCACTTTTGACTAAAAAACTTTGGCACACATTTCTGGGCAGAAACTGGTAAAAGCACAGGGAGAGAGATAGGCAGGGGCTCTAGGCTGGGCATTCGCGATCTAAAGAAGCGCTAGGCAGAGTGCCAATCCTCTAGGCTGTGCACAGCCAAAGCCCCAATAGAAGAGAAGTTCAGAACAAAGACAAACTACATCAGCTGGATTGATGAAGTTGGAAACAATACACCGTGGAAGGCTTGTGCATATAGCATTTCTTCTCCACGGGAACTGCCTGTTCCACACTTTTGATATCTTTTGACAGGTTCGGCCTGAACATAAAAATCAAAGCATGATAGCTCTGTGGAAATTTCGGCTTTCGAGAATAATCAATTATACTATTTCACCCAAATTACGTGCCACTTCCTAAGCCTACAACTAATTAAAATACATTTAATCATACATTCATGTGTTCCTCACGATACACACATTTTAAAATATATCAATCTCGTTTAGTTCACCTTGATTTCTCAATTTCCAATAATCACCATTATACTTCCAATACTCTTGGTTGGTGATTGGATGTGTAGCTTTGACGAAATATGCTGGATTGTATTTGATTCCTTGTTGTTCACGAGCACTTCTGGCTTGTCTTTGTTTAACTTCTACTTTGTTCTTCAATTCACCGGCATCGTCATATTTACCATTCTCCATGGCTCTTTGATCAGGTCTCAATCTTGTATCACCACGACTGACAAATGGAACCAAGTCTGGGTGATCTTCATTCAATGTCACAGCATAACCAGTCAAATTGAATGGAACATTTGGTCTTGGATTTGTTTGCCATATCAAGAATTTATTACCATCTTCAGTTGGTACAGTACTTAATTTTTTACCCGAATAATCGATACTAGTATCATTCTTTTGTACTTTCTTACCAAAGATTCTGTTATTCCAATGTCCACCAATTGACCATGATTTTTCACCTTTACCATTATAAATAACACCACTCATCTCATAAGCAGAAGCTCCTCTCCAACCTCTTGGTTTGAAGTTCAAAACAGCCTTATCACCAGTTTGATTGTTTGTAATAACCATTTCACCATAATTATCAACTGATGGATTACCCACAACGATACCAACAACAGATGTGGTGATTTTCTTCCAAGTGAAAACTTCTTCTTCATGCTTGGACTGATCAGGTCTTAGATGTAAATACCAAGTACCTAAAGGTTGAGCATCAAATGAACGACCATTGAACCCTGATTTAACAGAAGTTTCACCATAATAATCCCACTTAACAGCTTCAGCAATTGCAGCAGAAACTGGTGGATGATGACTGACTTGTTCTGTAATGAATCTAAATCCTAAATCAGGTCTAGCATATTCAAACGTTTCACCCAATAAAGGATTGAATGGTTTAGCAACACGACCAGTAGTAGAACCATATTCTGAAGCCGCAAATGCTGCAACATACAATAGTCTTAAAGTGGAATCTTCAAATGTAGCTGCTTGGTTCAATAAATCAGCATACTCCATATCCTCTGCAACTCTTTGTAATAACGAAGTAGGTTCATTAAATGTAACCGGAAGTGAAATCTTGGTCATATCTTTACCAATCATTGATTTCAAAATTCCCCATAATCCAATTTTTGGTCTATTATCAACCTTCAGTGCTAATTCTTTTCTTGGTTCAAAACCATAACCTTTGAAAGAACCTTCTGAACTCAATAAAGAATTTTTTTGTTTTTGTAATGAATTGGATAATTTGGAGTCTTCAACACCAGTACCACCAACAATGGCACCTTCATCTTGTACAGGTTCTTGAACGCTTTGAGCAGGTGTAGTGGCAGCTGTAGAGGCATCACCAGCACCAGTTTCCGCACCAGATGTCAAAGCATCAGATTCTTCATCTTCTACATCCTCATCTTCGGCAGCATCAAAGAATTCATCATCTGTATCTTCTTCCTCATTGATAAATTTCGAAATCTCTGCATCGTTTTTATCAAATGGGTCCACTTCATCATCTGCAGATTCACCAGGAATTGTTGCAGAACCAACAGCACCAGCTGCAGCAACGGTGGCAGCTGCTGCAGCAGTACCAGTACCAGCACTTAACGGTGAAGGACCATGACCATGACCAGGACTTTGAATCTGTGTACCAGACAAACTTCCAGATCTTGCTCTATCAAATGGAGAACGAACTTCACCACCAGGTGATCCACCTGCAGAACTGAATTTTCTTGTCAATGCCTTTTTCAAATTTCTACGTTCACTTTCAAACGTTTGTAATTCGTTATTTTTAGTCAGTAATTCATTTTCCAAATCTCTAATTGAATTGATCCATAACTCATTAATATCTTTTTGTTTTTGTAAATCTCTAATGATTTTTTCATCTCTCTTGGTTACCAATGTGTTTAATTTTTCAAAACTTTCAGTCAATGTTTGAATAGCACCTAGTGAGATGTTTAAAGGTTCTGAAGGTGTAGCCATTGTATCTTTTACGCTAAGTAACAATTCATTTAATGAATTCAATTCAAGACTGAAACCTCTCTTCAACACGGATATTTCTTGAACAAAAGGTCCACTATCAACATCGATATCTTCATTCTCATCAACAAAACTGATTTCTCTGGACTCGGCATCAAATTCATCATCTGTATCGTAGACAATCTCAGATGGACGACGATTAGTCTCCACTTGATGTTGTTTCAAACGTTCATGCTCTTTGATATCAGCTAAATCATTGACCTGTGCACTAACTCTACTTGGAGGATCATTTGAAACTTGACTGATGTTGGAATTATGACGATTCACTCCAGCACCTCCAACGCTATCAAAACTATCTTTTCTCTCAGCCTCGACAGATTGACGATGTTGCTTTACAGCTCTTTCTTTATCCTTGGCATATCTGATTGAACCTTGTAAACTCCAAACCCAACGATTTGTCTCGATTGGATGATTACCCTTTAAATGCCATCTAACACCACTTTTACTAATGATTTCGAACTTTTGCTTTTCAGATGAATCCAAATGTAATAATGCACTCTTCATGTTTAATGAACCTCTACATGCATTATTTGTATCTTCTTGACTCTTGTAATATGAAAGGATTCCATTTGCATCCAAGATAAACCAACGTAATTTATAACCCGAAGCGAAATTTGTCCATTTTCTTAAATAACCCTTGAAGGTAGGTGCCTTGATACCTGAACCTCTCCCGGATTCGTTCATAACATTTTGATCTTTAGATGCATCTTTTAAGACTTTCTTCATGGTTTCATTGTTCTTAGCAACGAGTTCAATAGGTAGTTTACCCTTTCTATCTCTCTTGAAAGGATCACCACCGTGGGATAAGATCCACTTAACCATTCCTATATCATTTTTCTTGATGAATTCATGTAGCACCGTGTCACCAGTTTCTGGATCGTTACCATTGAGATCCAACAACTCGAAATTTCTAGGATGTGACAGGATTTCATCCAATCTAGCAAAATCATGATTTGTGAATGATTGTCTCAAATCGTTAGCAATCTTCTCCACATAGGCAGCTCTTTCTCTTTGTAACAGGGCAACGATCTTTAGATCTTTTGCCACCTCGATTGGCTGTTTAAGATCGTTGTTTAGAATGGTGTCGTTGATTCTGTCATCCTTGAGCAACAATTGAGCAACATCAGCTCTTGAATTGATAGCCGCCAAATGAAGTGGCGCGTTACCGTTTTCATCCTGGTAGTTCACATCAATAGACAACTCTTTTGCATCTTCAGATAATAGTTTCGAGATGATCGAAAGTGGCGCCACCTGGACAGCCAAGTTGAATATCAAGTTCTTCACTAGGGATAACTCGTAGTAATTGACACAATCTTGCACCGAAAGGACAATTTGCTTTAGTTGGTCGTAGTTGTTGTTTTTCAACGCATCCAAGATTTTCAACTTGAACAAAGGAGGATTGATCACATTTGAAGCAGAACTTCTCTCTGGATTTGCACCTTGGGGATTCGTTGAACTGGGGTTATCAATCGTTAGTGTTACACTTGTAACTCATGTATGGGGCTAGATACTCACCCAGTGTTGACACTGGCGTCATTGGATCTCTGACTCTCACTATCTTTGGCTGACATATCTAGTGTATCCCAGATCCAATTGAGTTTCGATAGTCCTTGAGTTCTGAACTGTGGTGAAAGAAGGAAAAGAAGGCATTGAATGCGCTAAATTTCATATCAATTGTTGTTAACATTGCGATGAGATGAGAAAAGCACAAAATGTCCGAAAAAGGAAGTTTCCCTTTTATGAAGAAACAAATACGTCATTTGTCATTTTACCGAATTCATAAGCTCATTAGTATTTTGAAAAATTCTATACACAAGTTATCTCAACGCAGTTTGGAAAGATGAGTTTATGTCACCTTTGTCCAGAGCGGCTCTCTTGACGGGTCTTTGTGAAGTCTCGTTGGATGGCACTCTTTTCCTGTAATTGGAGTCAATTTCCATTCTCTTTTTCTCCGCAGGTAAGATAATTTGTGGTAACGACTGTTTATCGAAATCATCCTGTGGAACAGTTTCTCTCGAAGTGTGTTTCCCGAGTGGTGTCTCACCGTTGTTGAAAAGACCAGTACCATCCACCACTATAACTTTGAACGAGAGACTTTCCTTTCTGTTGTTATCGTTAAACAACATAATCTCATCGTTATTATAAACTAATGCCTTCTTACCACGTCCAATTTTGGTACCATTGATGTAACACGCGTTCGTACTGAAATCGATAAGCCATATATCTTCTAACCCTTGAGCTGGACTTTCATAAAGACTCATCCCAACAGGATGTCTCTTCTTGGTGAATGCACAATGCAATTTCGATAAACGATCCTCCACAATGGTCTTATGACATGCTGCGTTTCTTCCGATGACGAATGGACTCACACCTTGTGGGATATTAATTATTTCATGGTCTATACTCTTTGCTGAAGGTGTTAATGTGAATGAAGTACCAGGTGGACATTGTGAAACGATTTGATCTTCTTGCTTCTTGTCAGATTCATTTGTGGTATCCAATGGTTTTTCATCATTTGTTATCGAGTGTTCATTCTCAATCAATGATGTTCTATCAAATGAAGTATCTTCAATCATTGGTAATTTTTGTTGGATGTTTGCAGTTTTCTGTTGTGATGCTTGTGATGCCTGTGAAGGTTGAGATGTATCATCTTTATTGTTTTGAGGAGGTTTGATCTTATTAGAATTTGGTGGTGCAGGGATCTTAAATACTGCGTTATCTTGACCCTTTGTTGGTTCTTGAGATAGTTTGGTATCATCAATTTGTAAATGTTCCACTTCTAATCTATGTTGTTGAGATTGTGATTGTGAAAGGGAAATTTGGGAATTCATTTGGGAAGAGCTTAAAATCCATGGATGTGACAGGGCAGCAGAGGCTGTGATTCTCTTTCTAGGATCCACTTGTAGTAATGAGTCTAAGAAATTTCTTGCCTCTTTGGAAATTCCAGCTTCTTTCAATGGTGGTTCATGATATGTTCCCTGTTGAATTTGTCTGTATAATTGATCCTGTGTACTACCAGAAAATGGTAAATGTGCAGTTAAAATCACATAAACCAAGCACCCTAGTGACCACATATCCACTAATGATGAATATTTGTTATCATCTGTGACTTTGGAATATCTACCATCAATCACCTCAGGTGCAACATATGCTAAAGTACCACAAAAAGTCTTCATAAATGTACCTGTATCTGAGATTTTAGCAAGTCCAAAATCTGTAATTTTCACCAAGACTGGATCATCCTGTGCAATCAGTATATTATCAGGCTTTAAATCCCTATGAGAAATTTCCAAAGAATGAACGTACTTAACAGCTTGTAACACTTGTTTGGTAATTTCCTTACCTGCTTCTTCACCCACAGATCCATGTGCAGCAACAAAATCCATAAGATCACCACCAGGAACAAACTCCATGACCAGGTAGTAACTATCATCGTCTTCATAAAACCCTCGTAGTCTCACAATCCCCGGATGATCTAGTCTTCTCAAAATTTCCAATTCTCTAGTGACACCATCTGTATTACCCATGATTTTCCTCTTGGATATGATCTTGACAGCGTATGTTTTCCCAGTGGAACGCTCCACTGCCTTCTTCACAATGGCAAAAGCACCTTGTCCTATAACTTCATCTTTTATGGAGAACTCTTTATTTATACCTTCATCAACTTTTGCACTTGAGTTTTTATTACCTGAACTCTTGGGGAAAAACACAATGAACCTTACCACATCTTTTGAAACACCAATCCCCACAGAAATCTCATCACCTTGACTTAATATATAATTTTGTCCTTTCACTAATCTTTGATTATTAACATATGTTCCATTAGTTGATAAATCCTGAATCAAAACATTCGAATCACCACTCCATATTTTAAAATGTTTATTACTCAATCTAGTCGTGTTCGTATATGTAATATCACAGACTGCATTTCTTCCAAAAAACCATTCTTTGGAACCATTTCTCTTGGTTTTCAAATCAGTATTTGTCAATTGTCCAGTAGTGCAAATCAAACGACATATTGTACCATCTTCTAGATTTTCCTGCGTCAAATGCTCAAGAGCAGCCTGTGTAGCCTGTGTAGGCTGCGTAGCTTGAGTCGGCACCTCCATCTCGTAGTGTTATGAGTAATACAATGGCCTGAGAACTCTGAAACTCTCTGAGCTTTTATTTCAATGTTATTAGATAACTTTTTCTTAGTAAACACGCGAACGCGTAGTTAAAAAAAAAAATGGTAACAATATTCGCGAATGAAGCGAAATCTAAGGGTAGGCTTAGTGATTATGTAATCAATATAATGTCTGCTGAAATTTTTTAGCTAATTGTGAAGATTGCATCGATGTTTAGGAATAATCGGTGACTTTGTGAGCTACAGTTACAATTATATGACATAGTTAAATAGTCAGGTTACATGTTTATACATCAGAGGCCTTCGCAACTTCTTCTTGGATGTATTTCAAAACCTTAGGATAGTGTCTCTCACCAACTTTTGGATGTGATTTCACTCTGTTCAAAAATACACTGTGCCCAACAGGCTTCGTCTCGTCAACTTGGAATTGGAATCCAATCTTGTTCTTGGTTCTCTTAGCATCTCTTTGTTTCACAAGCTCTTTAGCCTTTTCATCAACTTCGATGAATGTCTTTTTGGATTCAATATTGATGGTTTGGAAAAATGAGATGGAAAGTCTATCACCTTCTCCTGGATTTGGAGTCAAAACACGATGCACCGTGGAGACACAGACACCTTGCGTTATGAATTCCAAAGTCAACCCCACGGCAAAGACTAAAGTGTCATCAACTGGTGGAACATCAATCCATTCACCATTGAAATCCTTCACTTGTAGCGAAGTATGATGACTTGCTTGGAAGATGAAAGTAAGGAAGTCGTTATCACGATGTTCACCAACACCTTGGTTCAATTTGGTTTTGTATTCCGTGCCTTTGAATTCATCTTCCACTGCAGAAACTTGATCTTTGATACCTTCAAGATCCGGATACTTGATAATCTTCAATTTTGCCTGTTGGACCTCTTTGAAAAACTGTTCTAGCGAGCCATGCTTCACACCAAGACTCTCTTCAATAAGATGTGTGAATTTTCTAGCAAGTAGGGATAGCTCGTCGATATAGTTGGAAACAACTGGTTTAAAATTTGGCAAATGAGCTTCACTTGGCCATAGATTTGGACCTTCAATGTTTTTGTATAACTCTTGGTCATTTTCCACGACTGGTTCTGGTAACTCTGTAGCAAATTCAACCTGTTCTCTCCAGTCAATATTAGCAGCTGTAATCTCATCACCGAGACCATTATACCCTAAAAAGTGTTTGGAATTCACCATTGCAACTTTTTTCTTTTCTTCAAGTGGTATATCAAAGAACTTTAGCGATTCAGATTTGACATCTTTGAACTTCTGTACATCAAAAGGTGGATTTTTGAAGTAAAAGAACCCATAGTTGAACAGTGCGTTTCTCAATTCACCAAGAAACTCCTGCTTTGTCTCTGGGTTATCAGCTTTGCTCAAATCAAGGGTAGGAATGCTATCCGGTGATTCACCAGAGGACACTTTCAGTTCGGAGAACTGGTTCTGGATGCTTGAAGTGGTCATTGTGGTAGTTGGATTTTGAATATATCTGATTTGCAGGATGATCACCTGTTTTTATACCACCAAAAGTCATTGTCATCTGATAATTTCTCCAAAATAAAAGTTTATGGTTCAACGGTGAAAACTGTGGCTTCATGATTCATGACAGCAAATTTCGCGAAGTTTAGTCTGGATTACGAGCCGACCCGAATCAAAAGTAAACATCAACAAAAACATCAACAAACATCAACGAACATCAACTCCAACGTTAAGCTAAAGAGTGATTTCGGATGATAGCATCAATATTCTGCTTGCAATGACCTGGTTTGTCTCCATTACATCTTTGCGCTATGGGGTGTGGAGTCAAGAGTTACATAGATATGCTTATTTCCTGGGAAACATTGACACAAAAGCTACAGCTTTAGAACTTTGAGATTAGAATACTTGCCCTTGATAATGGCAATACATTTTCCATTTGAATACTTTCTTCAGTGAGCTGGTCACATCGCTATTTCCTGCTATAACAGATGCTCTGAATATGTTCACATTGTTTAATATTGGCTTTGCATGTCCCAAGTGTCGCTACAGCTGGAAAACAATCAAGACTTGTACACATTCAAAAGTGCAGGCTAACGGACGATTGCCTATTCAGTCGATAAACAGGTTTCAATTTCACGATGGACATACAACACGGATTGCTTTGATTCTTAAAGAAGCAGAGCATAATGTGAAATATCCAATTTGTTGGAAATCGAATAAGGTCCAGGTCTTGTGCAATGACCCATGTTGTGATACTTATGTGGACGCTACCTCTATAAGATTGCAACCTATGTTCTATGATGTTGTTCTTTGTGATACACGCTCTTTGGACATCAATGATTGCTGTTTATTTCAAGAAAAAAAAATTAGTGCATCTGAATTTCTTAATGCATTGGAGTTGGATACGTTGATTGAAATTGACCGAAATCGAAAAAGATCTTCTCAAGCTCAAACCCGGGATACTTGTGAAACTCTTTACAGCTATTGTCATGACCCTGAAGATTGTAAGTCTGTGACCTGGAGAGGTAAAGATGCCATTATTCAAACAGTTATGCCAGTGCAACCTATCGTGGTCACCCACCCAAGCGTCCAAAATTTCAGGGCTTATACAGAAACCTTGAAGAAACAAATGGCTCCTGGGTCTAAAACCTTGCATGTCATCTTCCCTGGCACACAAAATACAGTTGGAATTCAAAAGTCACATCCAACAAACCCACCACCGCAAAGTGTGAGATCTCAAAGTGTACAGTCAAACCAGTCTATCAGCCTCCCAGAGTCCATGAATCAAATGGAACCACAGAGTTATTCTCAGCAATCTCAATCAGCGAGTGGTTCATTATTGGATACCAGATCGAAAACATCTGAAGCCGCTAAAGGAAAATCAAGATACTCTACTGTGAGATTAAAGGATTTTGACGTACGGGCTTTACTCGAAGATGAAAAGTCTACTTTGGGATTTTCCGAAGCTAAAATTCCTAAGAACCCATCACGTTCAATAGCCGTTCAGTGTTTTCCAACTCAATCTAGATCAAGATCAACTGATGTAAGCTTTAAGCCTAACGAGACTGAGGAACCGTACCCTATCGCTGATTATGTTAGCAGTACTTCAAGTTTATTGGAAAGAAATCCGGGATATCGATTGATATCACATCCAAAAAGTTTTAGGTTCTTATTCTATCCACAGAAAAGTACCTATCTACCTGTACTATCATCGTCTCTGGCTAAAGATCATTTTATAGAAATTACTGCAGATGCCATCAATCGAAAAGTTCCAGTTCAAGAATATGAGCCTTTCAAGAAATTTTTGGTGAAAGAGAAGTTCATATTCGAAGAGTGGGACTCAAAATTTGCTTCATTTTCAATACAATCATTGTTCGAATTTGACTACTTGAATTTCTTCAAGCCAGATACTTCTGATCTGATAAATTTCCAAAGTATTGTTAATTATATTTTCCGAAAGATCTCAAAGATTGCCAAAACCAAATATGGTATAAAGTTTGCCTCTGATAATCAAGATATTGTTCACACTATAACAGCTGTTTTGAAATTTTGGTTTCTACTGTTTGGACGGATTGCCCCATCAAGAGGTTCTATGCGACATCCACATGTTATCAAGTATTTGGGGATGAAATTCCCTAATTTTCAAAAAGAAATTTTGGAAGATACTTCAAATGCTTCAGGTATTGATATATTGGAAGCTGTGATGGTTAATTCATACAAGATGGTTGAAAGAATCAAAACAAGAGCACTTCCTTTACCATCTCCGTTCATTTCCAAAGATTCTCCTTATCTGATACATTTCAATCTGAGTATAGAGATGATGCCGATATTTTAAAGGATGAATATCGTTGAATTACAGTATAATATTGAGTTGTGATTAATAGGTCATATATAGCATTAAAGTTTATGTTTTATAAGAATCATTTGATGTATAATCTCTTGAATCTTCCAAGTTCAGGTGTATCTGACTTGAGTAAAATTTCGTAAATTTTAACATCACCATCCACTGTGCCCAATATTAGCTTTGATCCTGTCTTGTCAAATTTGAATTTACTTAAAGTTTTCCCCGTATTAATCTTTAAAATAGGTATAATAGAATCCACACTAAGATCCAATAACTCAAATGTGTTACCATATATGAATCCCAACTGTGTCACATATGAATTCCTCCAACTTGCCTGAGACACAGCATTATTTCTATATATGCTTAACAATGGCTTGTCTGGTTTATTTACATCCCAAAGCATAACTGACCAATCCAATGAACATGAAATGAATAAATTAGGGAATTCATCTGAATGATGTAATGAAGTCACAGGACCTTTATGTTTTTGATAAATCTTATCATAAATTGTATCAGGATTTGTAACAAGTTTATTATCAAATCTTTTCACTCTATAAATATTCCCATCTTCACATCCAACAATTAAAAATCCATGATCATTGGGTAGATTTGTTATAGCTTTTGGTGCAATTTCATCAAATCTTTGAGAGAGTGATTTAGGAGATTTTAAATCAATGGGTGATGAGATAGGTTTTGAAAGCATTGATGTGGACCAAGTACATATTCTTCCGTCTGTAGATGCTGATATTAAAGTTCCATTGTTTTCATTTATTTGATTCAATGCGAAAACAGGATATGAATGATTCATTGTATTTGATGATGATACCAAGTGAGGTAATTTAGATTCTGATTCCAAGTTCCAACTGAATAATTTCCCATTATATCCAGTTCCAAATATTATATTTGAATTTGTACGAGAGAATTGAACATTTAAAATTTTTGTAGATGTTTTGTAACTGTATTCGAATTTTTTGAAAATTGTGTTGTAAACCATGACGGTTTTACCGTTTGATATTACTAGTAGTTCAGGGAAGAATTGTGATGAATCTATGGAGTGAATTTCATGATCTAATTTGAGTGATAATAGTTCGATAAAATCTGTTGCTTCAATCAGTGCTGATTTATTCACGTCTTTGTAAGATATTAAAATGTCCTCTTCCTCATCCATGGCTCTATTGATTATTTTGAATGATTTATTGAAAAAACTGGTCAAGAGAGAATCGTCCACATTGGTTATGACAGATTCTTCCTTCTCTTCCTGTACCGGTACATCGTCATTCGGTATATCTTCAGGCACCTCGTCATTCACGGGCTCTTCAATCTCCTCCTCAATCAGATCATCCACTTGCTGCGTCTGAACACTCTTACTGTACGAGATTTTTTCAACTTTGGGGGTCTCATCAATCGCATTGGTCTGTACAGATACCGACTTGTACACCACATTCTGCTTGAATTGCGACGCTGCAACACCATTTCCAGCTGATCTCGGCTCCAGTTGTGACTCTATAGTGCCTGCTGAGCCTGGAACCCTCTCTCCTACCAACTTTCCCACCAACTCGTCTATATCTTCACTCTTGCCTCCATTACTCGCCGTCGCCTGGCTCTCCTTCTGCTTGGCCTCTCTTTGCTTTCTTAGCTCCTGGAGCCTCTGTCGTTTCGCCTCGAGCTCCTCGCGTCTGTTGGACATCTCCAGAAATCTCAATTGGTGATTTTCCGTTTGATTTATGGATTTTCTTGGTGAAGTTGTTTGTTTTTGTTTTGATGTGGATTTGAGATTTTTTACACGACTCGGAAAAACAAATCGCGTTATAACTAAGATGACATTAATCTTCGAACTTTTTAGCTTTAAAGTCATTTGAAGATACAAGCCCAGGAAACCCAGCAAAATGGACTTGGGATTCGACGATATTTTGAGAGAGTTCGAAAGGGATGCTCGTCCAGACGAGGGCAGTCTCACACAGCTGAAAGAGGACGATCTCCAAGAGCTATCACAAGCGTGGATCTCTGAGCGTATGTCGCCAGAACTGCTCGAATACAAGGATGCTTTGATCGAGAGACTACTGGCAAGAATCAGAGAACAGGTCGAGTTCATTGAGCTGAACTCCATAGAGTTGCAGACCCAGGAGAAGGATATCAAGTTACAACTGATGATCATCGAGTCAGAATTGGATCGTGTGAATTTCATGCTCAGATCATATCTACGAACAAGGCTTTCTAAAGTGAGTTGAGACTATGTACACTTTTACACTGGACACATACTAACAGCCACAGGTTGACGCCTTCACCATTTATATCAGAAATAACGAGGAAATCGTCAAAAGACTCTCGGAGAATGAAACAGCATACATGGAAAGACACTTTGCGTCGCTTCTTCAACTATACAACTCGCTCTTCCTTTCACAATTACCACAGCATTTACAAGCTCTAGACGATGTCAGTGGTGGCCTCTCCATGATTGAAGAGCCAAACTTACAAAAACCAGTTTTCTTAAAAGTCGTCAATGATATACCCGAAGGTATAGTCATTGGAGAAGAGGAAATCGAGCTTGCTGTCGGCAACATCTACTTGATAAGATACTCTGTGGTGCAAAAATATGTCCATTCGGGTGATGTCGTACTAATATAATAATAGATATCAATGCATTTTCATTTTACGTATTCTTAACTCTGGTGCTTATGTAATCATATCTTGATTGTACTTGATAATAAATTAAAGCTTTCCAAATGTTTACATTAAAACATCACCATAAATCGCCCCAAGTGTCTCCAGATGTCCTCTTTTGACAACAAGTACGGCTCCAGCGAGGGCAGCCAGTTTGCGCTGCGGCCGTCAAACACGCTGGCCCGTCTGGCGTTCAACATCTACGGCAACTCTGGCTCCACGCAGTCTTCGAGCTCACCCAGCAGAGTACCCACACCGCACGCTGCCTCGTCTAGACAGTCACCACCGTTGTTTGCACCGCTGAACGAGGCTCCAGGCCCGTCTCCAAGCCAGGGCCAGGGCCAGGTCAAGTACAGGTCGAGCCAGGAGCTGACGAGCTTGTCCATGTTGAACAACGACTCATCGGACTCTGTTGTGATCGCTGGGAAGAACTTGCTACAGATCTTGAGAATTGACGGCTCAGAGGCTGTCTTGGTGAACGACTTGCTATCGAACACGTACTACATGAAGAACAAGAAGGTCATTGGCTCAATCTTGGATGTTGAGGCTGGTTACGGGAACCATAGCAAATTCATTGCAACTTCCACCACAACGGGGTCAATCTTCATATTCAACAGCGCTTCAAACTCCAAAAACAAACTGGTACACAAGTATAATGACCACACGAGAGCGGTGAACAAGGTCTCTTTCAGTCCATTGGATACCAATTTGTTGCTCTCTGGGTCACAAGATGGTGCAATGAAGCTTTGGGATATGAGATCAAACTTGTCAAGACCTGTTTTCACAATGTACGGTAATTCTGATGCAGTGAGATCACTCAAGTTCTCGCCTTTCCACAACAAGAAGATATGTGCCATTTTCGATTCGGGTGTTATACAAAAATGGGATCTAAGGGTACCCACTCAGTTTGAAAGGAAATTTAATGCCCATACCGGGCCAGGATTATCATTGGATTGGCATCCTGATTTGGACTATATTGTTAGTGGTGGGAGAGATAAACAGATCCAAGTGTGGAATATGAATAATAACGATCCCAGACAAGTACCCGAACACGTTATATACACGGCAGCGCCAGTGAATAAAGTAAGATTTAGACCAAATTTTAATGGGATTACAAACATTATAAATGCAGAGATTGGTACTAGTTTTTTGACAAATGAACTAAGTACCCAAGTTTATTCACTAAGGAGAAAATTCATACCTGAGTACAATGTGGAGACTCATTCAGCGCAGATCACAGGATTAGCGTTCAAAGATGAACAGACAATGTTGACGTGTTCCAAAGATAAGTTCTTCATTAAAGATGATTTGAACTCATATTACCATCCAATTGATAATTTACCAGTAGCTGCTACAACATGGTCTATGAATAATGACTTGATGTTCTTGGATCAAGAGATCACGCCTATAGCTGAAGTGGAACATATTGATCCACCAGCAATGGCACAACATCCAACTTTTAATCCAATGACATCGATAATGTCCACATCACCAACATCTCCTATAAACTCCATGACCAATTCCACTGTAAATACACCATCTGTTTCATCATTCCCAGATCTTTCACCAAGACCTGGTAGTTCTAGAACTTCAAGTGCCTTCAGACCACATATCAATAGATTACAATCACAGAGCAGTGACCATCATCGTCATTCTATTGGGATGCATTCACATTCGACTCGTCAAAATCATCATCATAATCCTACAACGACAAATGCTGCAAATCCATATGCTGTCCCGGTGACTTTACCGATATCGAAAAGTGATGAAATTTTGAATTTTTTAGCATCAAACTATATCTTTGATCCAGTAAATGATTTGATTGAAACATGTGAAAACAACTCAATCATTTCTAATGAAGCTGGATGTTTGAGAGATTCGCAAACTTGGAAAATCATCAAGCAGGCATTAGAATGGGAAAAATCAATAGACCAGGATTTCCAATATGAGCTTGAGATTAGTAAAAACAATACTGGTAAAGTTGATGGAGACACATCACAACTAGGGGATGATGATCATAGTTATCACTCAGAGATGGATAAAGATTATCAGTACAGTACGTCAAATTCTACAATGAATTATGGGAAATCACCAACACTGAGTGATTTGAGTGAATTTAACTCATTAAACTCCAAAGAAATGTCATATAGATCTAGAGATGATTTTAAAGTTAACAAGTTGAGGGCCAAAAGTTTTGGTGAGATTGTGGAGACTAACGAGGATTTGACATCAGAAAATGATACAACACTGGAAAATGATAATAACAAGGAACGAACAATTACTAAAGACGATCTGCTTAAATGGGATGATTTACCCGTTAAGGAACCAACCAAGAAACAAATTAATGAAACTGATGATCATACAGAAGATAGTGCAGTGGAATTTGTGGATTCATCGGCAACAACAAATCCAATAACTTTACCAGAGAAACGTAAACCAAGAAATTCAATACTGGAATCCTTTTTACCACCAAATTCACCAGATTCGAGAGATATAACAAAATCAGCATCACCTTCATACTCGATCAGTTCAAGTATATCACAAACATCCAATACACTTGCTACAAGACCTTCCTCACTGGCATTATTACACAAGAGTAACATTGAAAAATTAAACAAGCAAGAATCTCATAGATCTGAATTAACAAGACAAATTACAAATCAAAAAAATGAAGAAGAAAATTCAGATAATAAGTTTGCATATTTACCACCTTATGCACCAAAGAGATTAATTGGTAAAGCTATTGATTTTAGTTTGGCACAAGGTGATTTAATAATGGGTTGTACATTATTATTATTGTTTAATGAGAAATATAAATTGTATTTGGACATTTCAATGAAGGAGATCATATATGTTTATATTAGTTTTCTACAAAAATTACAATTTTTCACCACTGCTACTAAAATCATATCAATCTCAAAATATTCAGAATTTAAAGAAATGTCATCAAATTCTACAACATTAAGAAGATTTTGTTCTAAATGTGGGAAACTTATTATTAATGAAAAATTAAAGGAAAAATATCTACAAAATAAAAATTTAGAATTTGGTACATGGTATTGTGAAAATTGTGGAGATCAAACAAGATGTTCATATTGTAATGAACCTGTTAAAGGTCTTACAATTTTCAAATTATCATGTGGTCATACAGGTCATTTTGGATGTTTTGCCAAATGGATGATTGATGAAGAAATGAATGAATGTCCCGCTGGTTGTATTGTATAGATATACTTATAAACCTAGGAAATCAATAATTATATCCCAATATCCTGGGTATAATGTAGTATCATTATGATGAGCACCTTCAAACAGGACAATTTTTTTTTCATGATCACCTGCAATATCATAAAGTTCCTTCATATGTTGTGGAGGTACAATTTCATCCTGTTCTGCACTTAAAAATAAAAATTTAACAGAATCATTAACTAATGGTAATAAAGATTCAGAATCCCATAATTGATGACATAAAAATGAAACATGTTTCAAAAAGGGGAAAATATGCGGTATGGTTTTCCTTATACTCAAAAATGTATTCTCCAAAATGACATTATGTACTAATGGATTATTTTGTGAAGCGATATATATGGCCACGGCACCTCCTAATGATCTCCCATATAGAGTTATTTCAGAATCACGTAAAATTTCATGATTCCCAATATATTCCAATATAGCATCTGCATCTAATTTCAAACCCACCTCTGAAGGTTCACCTTTAGAGTTACCATATCCTCTATAATCATAACTTAACACATTAAACCCCAATTGATAAAATTGTTCCACTGTAGGTAGTGCTAATCCTATATTCCCAGCATTTGGATTCAAAATAATCACAGTCTTATTATTTACTTCTAATGATTTACCAGGTTGTAAACACAGATATCCATGAATAATCACACCATCTTTAGTTCTTATTCTCAAATCTTCGTACGGTAAACCATAAATATCTGGTGTATCAATTATCGCTTCACCTCCATTTCCTGTTTCCATAACCAAATGTGTAGGATAAATTAGCTTCTGTTGATATTTGTAGAGAAGCATAGCTGAAGCAGTCGTCAATGAAGCAGTCGTTGCTAAGAACATTTTGACATAGTAAGACATTATTTACCCCTAATCTCTTTGTTAATGCCAAACTTCCCCATAATATCTTCTAGCCTTTGGAATTTCAGAAATCACATAAACATCCAAAACATCCAAACACCATTTTGATTTTGATTTTTCCGCGAATTTCTCAAATCGCCGGTTTGTGCAAAATTTTATAATGGAAAAAGGATAACAAAATTGCCATTAAAGGTGAATATCTTGTTTGATTTAATACATTGATTATTTTAGTGAAGATGTCTGAAGAATTGAACAAAGCCACTGAAAACTTGACTTTGGAATCTCAAGCCCAAGTCCCAGCTGGTGAAACTGGTGCTGAAACCACTGTTTTATCTGACAAGAAGGAATTCAATGTCAAACATCCATTAAATTCAAATTGGACTTTATGGTATACTAAACCATCAAATGGTAAAGAATCATGGGCTGATTTATTAAAACCAGTCATTAACTTTAACAGTGTTGAAGAATTCTGGGGTATTTATAATTCAATTCCTCAAGCTTCTGAATTACCATTAAAAGCTGATTATCATTTATTTAGAGAGAATATTAAACCAGAATGGGAAGATGCTGCAAATACTGATGGTGGTAGATGGGTTTTCCAATTCAAAAACAAAAATGTTAACATTAATGAATTATGGTTACGTACTTTATTAAGTGTTATTGGTGAAACTATTGAAGATGATGAAAATGAAGTTAATGGTGCTGTGTTAAATGTTAGAAAAGTTGCAATTAGAATTTCATTATGGACTAAATCTTGTGATAAAATGAAATTAATTTCTATTGGTCAAAAATTCACAAAAGTTTTAATGTTAGGACAAAATGATCAATTAGAATTCTTTAGTCACAAGGATGCTGATTCAAGAAATGCTAAACCACTATTAAGCATCTAAGTGTGATGGATGGGGAAATAGCTATTATTTTAACGAATGAAAGGAAGGGGGATCAATAAAATAAATCAAACAGATGATGTTGATATGCCAAATGGAATAAAATATTTTGGTTAATGTATATTTTACATGTTTGAAAATTAGCTTGTTTAGAGTTGATTAATGAAACGAATTTTTTAAAGTACGTGTTAAGGATTAACTGTAGAGTAAACTGTTCTTTTTATAAAAAATGTATATAATATTGTACAAAATCAGAAATGTGACTGATTGATTTGGGGCACCCCCACACCTCTCGAGAATGATAAAAAGTTTGAAGAATGGAAATGTTTGATGAATCTTATAATCACCAGGATATTTTTGAAATTGGATAAATAAATCAAATTAACAATAAAAGAGAAATGAGGTCTTTCATTCAACTAGTTTATAAGAATATCAATGCAGCTAAACAGAATAAACCAGATGAAACAGTGTTTACAACACCTAAATTACTTGATGATTCTGTAACATAATTTTGAGTCTTGACAACACCAACTGAACCAGTTAATGAACCTAAACCAACTGAACCAGCTTTAGCAGAACTTACTGCGGTGTAAAAACTTTGAAATCTTTGAGAATATGTTGTTTGCACAGTGGCAACACCACCATTTGAATTTGTAACAGTGACCCAAATTGAAGTCCAAGCTGATGATGTGACATAAGTTGTTGTTTCATCTGAATAAGTAAATGTTGGATTTGCAGATTTAGTATCAGATTCTTGAGTTAAATCAGTTGTAGTACGACCTGAAGTGGCAGTATCAGTACCAACAGCACTTGTAGTGGCACCTGTTGCGGTACCTGTACCTGTTGTCAAAGTGGCAGCAGTTGTATCTGTTCCAGTTCCTGTTCCTGTAGTAGTTCCTGTGGTTGTTCCAGTTCCTGTAGTAGTTCCTGTAGTAGCTGTGTCTGTTCCAGTCTTAGTTGTAGCTGTGTCGGTACCTGTACCTGTATTTGTGGTTTCTTGTGTCAATGTAACAGTGATACCGTTGATATTTGTTGTGGTAATTACAGCTAAAGTAATGTCTTGTTAGTAACGATATAAAACACGAAAATTTGCCAAAGAATACTAACTTGTTTCAACATCAGCTGCGAAGGCGAAAGCCAGCAGGGTGAAGATAGGGATCAATGAAAGCTTCATTATGGGTTATATTGTATGATAAAACACGGTTTCCAGTGTTGAAATAACAGATCAAGTTTGTGAGGTACGGTGTATTGATCTAAAAAAAACACAAGCAATAATGATAGCTGATTCTTCTGGGTTTTCGATGGATATGTGGCCTTTTAAATGCGAGTCCTTGTGAAGTTCAGTGATCAGCAGTCGATTCTCCTTCGAACGAATGTCAGCAGTGGTTTGGACTATCAAGCGCTGGGTTTGTTTGTTGGAATAATCTTCTCAGTTGTTTTGCAAAGGTTCCTGAATTTGTTTCCAGTAAAAGATTTACAAGAGAAATTCGCGCTTTTCTGAATTTCTTGGAATTCGAGGCAAAGCAAAAAAAAAATGGCACGTGACCGGACAAGAAAATGTCACGTGATTCTGCTTACCTCAGAATACCTCCCTTGTTACATAATCACCATTCTTTATTTACATTTCCGATATTTTAAATTGATAAACATGTTTTGATTCTTGTATAGTGTTTAACTCCAAAGAAACGGGTTTCCTCACAGCGTTGGCAATGAGCAAGGACAGGGACAGCGGGAAGGACAGTCCGCAGCACAACATCCACAAGAACCAGTTCAGCTTGCTTCCAAAACAGCTACACCAGAATCAACAACCCTCGCTTACTCCTCAAACGTCTAATACAAACGCAAGCGCTAACAACAGCAATGCTGCTTTGCCTCCGTTTGAGACCCGCTCAAATGCCTCTTCGCAGAATAACACGCTGAAGAACAACCCCAGCAAGAAGAAGAAGAGGCCCCAGCTGCAAAAAAATCCGTCTCTGAGCTTCCAATCTGTGGCGTCCCCAAAGTATGTTTACAGTGTTGATGATGATTTAGACGAGATTGAACAAGACATCGAAAGGGAATATCTAGAAGGGTACAACGATGCTCTAAGACACAGGTACCGGAAATCTACAAGAAACTTGAAAGAACCACAACAAGGCTCGAGATCCAATGAAATTCAACATTTAGTGCATGACGTTTCATCAAGCCTTATCAATGCAGATTCAAACCTAAAGAAATTGGAGCAAAGAGAGGCCGACTTCCATCAATACAAAGATGAGCAAGAATTTGGGGATGATCATGCTTCACATCATACTAGTGAAGAGTTCAAGCACCAGCAACATCCGCATCCTCACCAATTCAATCAACAATCTCGTCAACCTTCGAATGCCAGAACTTTTCCTCAATTGAATTACAATCAATCCATATCACAAACACACTCTCAGCACCAGGCTCATTCAGATAATGAAGATGATAATGACAATAATAATGAACATAATGACGGTCCAGATGGTGATAATGATGATAAAGATGACCATGATGACCATGACGATAGTCATTCCACCACATCCGAAGAAGACTTTACCTTGAGAAACAGACAAGATGCAATCAATGTTACACATCCTTTCGGTATCAGAATTTGGAAACCAGCATTGTATAAAAAAGACAGATCAGTTCAAAGAGAAGCTGATCAAGATATTCATGAAACTGACCACCAGAAACAGAAACAAATCTCCTATGGTATACATCTGGCAAACTTACTATGGTCATTAACATTTGGTTTGCTGTTCTTTATACTTTGCTTAATTGGATCTGCATTTCTTCTTGTATGGGGGTATAGCTCGGTACATTATGCTAAAGTGTTTTTCAATTTGGGTATATATTTCTTATGGCCATTTGGTAAAGTTATTTTTTTACAAAGAGACGAGAATTATTTAAATGAAGATATCAACGAAGGTACAACATTTATCGAATATGAACGCTGGAGAACTGAAGAACACAGTAAACTATTTTTCAGTTCAAGTTATTCACATTCGCCAGTTGTGGGCTCAAGTGCTGACCAGGATCAAGCCCAAAACTTGAGTGTACCAACACAGGAACAACACCAACAACAGCAGCAGCAGCACCAACAACAACAACAACAACAACAACAACAACAACAACAACAACAACAACAACAACAGCATATGCCAAATCCCCAATTATCTCAGTCAAACTCACAGATCTTAGTACCACTTCCATCAATTGAAGAAACTTTGGACGATGATAATGACAATAAAAAGAAGAGATTTTTTGGTAGAGGTGATTGGACTTTGGGTAGAATATTGTTTTATCTATACTTCTATTTGGTTTTACAACCAATTTTCTCAGCTGTTTGGCTTTTATGTTGGCTGTTGGTCTTTACAATTCCAATGGCTAAAATCATTGCAAATTTAACGGATCATTTGAGAAGACATCCATTAGCAATTTTCTTCAAATTTGATTCACAAAAGCCTTTACCTTCAGACAAGAGAAAAAACTCAAATATTTTGGTATGTACTTATAGGGCTGCTGGATTCCACTATTATAAATACACTGTTGAAGGTACAAATATTTTCTTTATCAATTTGATGTTTGTTGTTATCTTCACAATTGCGGATTTCTTTGTTGTGAAGGATCTTTTCGGTGTGGAGAAATTCTTTACAAATGATTCAGTCATTTTCGGTTTATGTCTATTATCTATTATTCCATTAGCATATTTCATTGGTCAAGCAGTGGCAAGTATCAGTGCACAGTCTTCAATGGGTGTCGGTGCTGTTATAAATGCATTTTTCTCTACAATCGTGGAAATTTTCTTATATTGTGTTGCATTAAACCAACATAAAGGTTCATTGGTGGAAGGTTCTATGATTGGTTCCGTTTTAGGTGCTGTGTTATTACTTCCTGGGTTATCAATGTGTGCAGGTGCTTTTATTCGTAAAACTCAAAGATATAATCCTGCAAGTGCTGGTGTATCATCAACTATGTTATTATTCTCTATTAGTGTTATGTTTGCACCAACAATTTTTCATCAGATTTATGGATCTTATGAGATTAAATGTTCACCATGCTTCCCAGATGTAATTACAGGTCTAGATGCAAATAATGTTCCTAAAACCTGTCAAAAATGTCATTTTTTCCAACCACCTTTGAAAGTTGATTCATTATTTAAAGAAGTTTTGAGACCTTTCTCAATCATTTGTGCATTATTATTATTCCTAGCTTATACTATTGGATTATGGTTCACATTAAGAACTCATGCAGCATTAATTTGGCAAACTCCAATAACTGAAGCCAAACAAAAACAACAGCAACAATCACAGGCACAGGTAAATCCTTCGCCATCATCTGAGAATATCAACGAAGTTGTTCAACAAGCCCAAGTAGTTGAATCAGGTGGTCATGATGCACCAAATTGGTCAAGACAAAAATCCACTATTGTATTATTAGGTGCCACATTGTTATATGCAATTATTGCAGAGATTTTAGTTGATTGTGTTGATTCAGTCTTACAAAATTTCCCAATAAATCCTAAATTTTTAGGTATCACCATTTTTGCATTAGTTCCAAATACAACTGAATTTTTAAATGCTATATCATTTGCCACACATGGTAATGTTGCATTATCAATGGAAATTGGTTCAGCATATGCTTTACAAGTTTGTTTGATTCAAATTCCATCATTGGTGTTATATTCAATTTTTTTCATATCAGATAAAGAATCAATCATTAACGTTAAAGATTCAATGTTTACATTGGTATTCCCAAAATGGGATTTAGTTGCTTCCATCATTTCAGTGGTTTTATTCACATATATTTATGCCGAAGGAAAATCAAACTACTTTAAAGGATCTATATTGATTTTGATTTATATTATTGTTATCATTGGATTTTATTTCACTGGTAAGATTGAATCAAGTAATTTATTCTATTCAAGTTTCATTATGAGTTGAGTATAACACGAATCAATATACATTATAAAAGTAATTACAAGTATGATCTATAATTCTATATGAGGATATATTCAAGGGAAAACTGATTTCAAGGCATCTTTGAAAATGGCTAAACCTTCCTTAATAACGTCATTTTCAATGTTTAGAGCAGGAACAAATCTAACGGTATTACCACCAGCAGTAATGACCAATAACCCACGTTCTCTAGCAGCTGCCACAATTTTGGAAGGATCAGATTTGAATTCAACACCTAATAGTAAACCTTCACCTCTGACTTCAACAATTTCATTACATTCTTTCTTCAATGATTCTAATTCTTGTTTGAAAATTTCAGATTTAGCTTTAACTTGGTTCAAGAATTCCTTTTCAGAGACTTGACTCAGCACATAACTACCAATTCTTGCACCTAATGGATTACCACCGTATGTAGTACCATGATCACCAACATTCAACACTTTTTCCACTTGTTCAGTGATCATTGTAGCACCAATTGGGAACCCATTACCCAAAGCTTTAGCCATAGTGACAATATCTGGATGTGCTTCACTTGGTAATCTTGAATGAGACCATAGGTTACCTGATCTACCTAGACCACATTGAATTTCATCAAAGATCAATAGAGCATTGTTTTGTTGTGTTAATTTTTTCAACTCAATTAAAAATTCAGTTGGAATTGGACGAACACCACCTTCACCTTGAACAGGTTCAATGATAACACCACAAGTGTTTTCATTGATTAATTTTTTGACTGATTCTAAATTTGGTTCAGCAACGTGAACACCTGGGATCAATGGAGAGAAAGGTTTTTGATATTTTGGATTTGGTGTGACTGATAATGACCCCATAGTACGACCGTGGAACGAATTGGTGAAAGTTATGAATTCAGTCTTGGAGCTGCTTTGAGATGTACCATATTTTCTTGCAAATTTTAAAGCTGCCTCGTTAGCTTCTGTACCTGAATTGGCTAAAAACACACGAGAAGCGTTATGCATACCACCACTACTCTTGGTGGATTCAATTAATTCTTGTGATAGCCTATTTGTATGCAAGTTATGATACAAGTTAGAACTGTGGATCAATTTTGTGGATTGATCATACAAGATCTTGGAAATTTCTGGGTTTGAATGACCTAAAGCTGTAACTGCAATACCAGCAGTGAAATCAACATATTTACGGCCTTCAACATCCCAAAGATAGGCCTTTTCACCCTTTTCGAAAACCACTGATGGACGTGAATAGGTGGTCACTGAGTATTTCAAAGTCTCATCGATGAATTTACCAGATTTGGAATCTGAAGTTGGATCTGGGTTTGTCTGATGTATAAGTTAGTATTTCTCTCGAGGAAAGATAAGAGAATCTTTTGTACTCACGATCTTGGAGTAACAAGCTCTGGAAGTAGAGATTGATCTTTGCAGTGATCTATATTTCAATGAGCGTAGCATTTTGTATATCGAGCCTGGGGTTTTCAAAGTATAAAGAGCTGGCAAAGTTTGTTGAAATATTTCAAAGATTTATCAATCAGTCATAATGTCAAAGCAGCGGAGTGCGGGAACCGTTTTATACATTATTTTTTTTTTTGCAGCGAAAAGCGAAATTGAAAAATCAACACTTTGAAAAGACGAGAATCAAGCCAAAAAGCTACAAAAAGACCAGTTAAAGACCAAGATGAGACCAAGTGTAGGGCTATTTCACACAGCAAAGACAGTGGTGGCTGAGACGGTGGCTGACGCTGCCAACCCAGCCTCTTACTTCGAGACTCTTCCAGCAAAACTAAAGAATTTCTTCACCAGATATCCACCAAGACCATTCAAGGAATACTCAGCTACCTCAACTTTAACAAACGCTGAGAATGCCAACCCATTCGTTGCCAATAAGCATCCAGTCACACAGAGATACCACACATCCAAGTACTCATTGAGAAGACAGAGTGATTTATGGAAATTAGCATACAGATATGGTATTCAAGAAGCTTTACCACCTTTACAAAATGGTAAGAAATTCTATCAGGAAAGATATGATGCTAAGCCATTGATCAGAGGTGTCTTAAGACCAAAGGGATCCAAATATGAAAGAAATGCAGAAGAGAGAAGAAAAGCAAAAGAAGAAGGTATTAGTAAAATTGATGAAGTTTTGGCTCAACATAAGAATAAAAAACTTTTGGAAAAACGTAAAGTTAAGAAGGAAAAAAGAGCACAAAACTGGGTTTGATTCTAGCTTATTCATAATGAAAAACATCACTGTATATATAACGTAATAATAAAGAAACGACTATAAAAGTAAAACAAATTGTAGAAATGATCTTCTTATACATGTTTCTAGGAATCAATGTCCTTCTTCCCTAGTTTGAGTCCTTATGAATTGGATGGAAATCCTAAGCTCAATCAATTCTTGAACCCATTCCTCAGAAAGTTCTTCAAATATATAATTGAACCAGTTAAAACAAAATCTAGTAACACTAGTTTATACTGATAGTGCCCTTACCAGGGGAGGACAAAAATTAGCAAAAAAATAGAACTCCTCATGGGGGGCTCGAACCCCCGACATTTCGGTTAACTTCCGCTAAAGAAATGGGTTGTTCCCTTAGTTTGACTGTAAAAGCCGAACGCTCTACCAACTGAGCTAACAAGGACGAGTTCTGACAGATCTTATTCACTGATTGCCTGACGGTATTGTGCTTATGTAATCACATTTTATTAGAAATGTCATTTTTGCACTGAGTTTCAAAGATTTCAAGTTGAAATTTAGACATTCTAGGATTTGAAAAGTTGAAAACATACTGAAATAAAAACATTGTTGAAATTCGGAGTTTGAAATTTCTGATTTTTAAAATATTTCCAAAATTGAGATGTATTTGAAATTTATAAGGTTAACAATAAATTTGAAAATATAATTAAAAAAATATTAATGAAAATTCAATTAAATAATATCATTTTCCATTTTGTATATATTAATTAACTTCATCAACATGTATATGTATATATTGTTAAATAGAATCTAATACAATTAAAATGTCAAAAATTTCCAAAGTGTATAAAAGTGCGATCTACAAATTCGAGAACGAGATTAGGGTAAGCATTAAACGGACTTCCCAATTCAATCATATAACCCTCTTATCCTAACCAATCAAGGTAATCTTTAGAGATATGATCAAATGGCTCAAAGATCTATCGAAATCTCAATGAAAAAAAATGACGTTCGTGCAATTAAAGTTCATGACCCGTAGTCTAGACCATGACCTCCGACGGACTAGTCCATTGCTGTTTTTCGCGCGTGGGCGTTAAGTACACGGATAATGTCGGCGTCTCTCGGATTTCTGACGCGTCTAGTCCCCTCTTTGAAAGTGGTGTAGTTTGCTGAATTGTTACTTCAAAATTCAAATAGATGATGAGCAATTACAATTATGAGAAAACAAAGTTGTTAGAAGAAACCACAAGAGCTTAAATAACTAGTCCCTATTTTCACCACCAAACCAAGCTTTTTCCACCAAGAAAATAAACGGAATAATAACCAAGTTCAAAATGCTTGTTCGAGGACTAATCTGACTCTTTTGGGACTAAGTCTCGTATTTATTCGATCAATTGTGGAGAAATGGAATACTACATGAATGTGAATAAACAACAAATTTTGCATGAACAACAAGATAGAACAACATCCGTAGAGATCCACATTTGAGAAGTATAAAATGTATTTAAAGATGATACGATCCTGTAATTTCATAGATATTGGAAAACAGTGAGAAGAATAACATATAGTATCACCAATATGGGATTTGGAGCAGAGGCAAAAGAATACTTGAAAACAAGATTCACAACATTAGTTCCTTCTAAAGAGGAACTAAGAGCTGAAAGGGAAAATTTAAATCCATTTCCAGCATTACGTTCAATGAATAGAAGACAATGGAATTTCTTTATGGTTGGTTTTTGTGCTTGGACATGGGATGCTTTTGATTTTTTCGCAGTATCTTTAAACACAGCAGCTATTGCTGAATCATTAAATAAAGAAGTTAGTGATGTTACATGGGGGATAACATTAGTACTTATGCTTAGATCTGTTGGTGCTGTACTTTTTGGATATTTGGGGGATAGATATGGTAGAAAATGGCCTTATATCTTGAATATGGTATTATTAGTTGTTTTACAAATTGGATGTGGATTTGTCAAGACATATGCTCAATTTTTGGGTGTGAGAGCTCTTTTTGGGATTGTTCTTGGTGGTTGTTTTGGTGTTGCTGCTGCTACTTCATTAGAAGGTGTCCCAGTTAAAGCTAGATCTGTACTAAGTGGTATTTTCCAACAAGGTTATGCACTTGGTTATTTATTAGTTGTGGTTTTCAACAGAGCCATTGTGGATAATTCTCCACATGGATGGAGAGCTATTTTTTGGTTTAGTGCAGGACCTCCAGTTTTATTTGCAGCTTGGAGATTAACACTACCAGAAACTGATGAATTTTTACAACAACAATTACATCTAAGTGAAAATAAGAAATCACAATTTTTTCAAGATGCTAAAGTAGCTTTGAAAAAACATTGGTTGAAATTAATTTATATGGTTATCTTGATGTCTGGTTTTAATTTTTCATCTCATGGTTCCCAGGATTTATACCCAACATTATTAACAAAACAACGAGGATTTGGTCATGATCGTTCCACAGTGACAAATTCAGTGGCTAATTTGGGAGCCATTGCCGGGGGTATTATAATGGGACATTTTTCTGGATTTATAGGGCGTCGTTTAGTTGTTGTTATTGGTTGTATTTGTGGTGGTGCAATGATTTATCCATGGGCTTTTGTTAAAGGTGTTGGAGGTACAAATGCTGGTGCATTTTGGTTACAATTCTTTGTCCAAGGAAATTGGTCAATTGTTCCAATTCATCTTACAGAATTATCACCTCCAGAATTTAAGGCATTTGTTACTGGTGTTTCTTATCAATTGGGTAATTTAGCATCAAGTGCAAGTTCCACTATTGAAAGTACCATTGGTGAAAGATTCCCATTATATGATGCGAAGGGGAACGTTAGGGAAGGAGTTTTCGATTATGGTAAAGTTATGGCTATATTTATGGGATGTGTATTTGCATTCTTATTGGTTGTTACATTATTAGGACCAGAAAATAGAAATGGTGAAATTAATTATAAGATGGATGAAGCTGAAGTACAAAATTTGGCTGAACAAGGTAAAATTGTTAATACTAGTGAACATCATGAATTTGTTAGTTCATCAGGTAATGAAATGTTGGGAGATGAAAAGGCTAGTATTAGTCACAAAGAATAGATGTGTGTTTTGAATTTTGTATTAAAATTGTAGAGAATTCTATTATGGACACATTTTCACATCCCTAAACAACCCGTTGATAACTTTTTGTACAAGGATTCCGGTGTAAACGGTTTCTCCACAATCTCCACTTGAAATGGCTGTTATCGGATAATCTGGGGTAAGACTAGTCTATCATTTCCCCTTCAAATTAGATGTAAATTGTGCTAAATCGCAAAATTAAACAACTCGTAAAAAACCCCAACCGTATTTTACCCCATGTTTAGAAATCAGTTCAAATTCCAACAATTTTATCTCAGAAATGTCTGATTTTTTATGTAAGGGTCTACTTCATATGTTAAGCTTTCCTATAAACTCTTTGCCAAGTTTCTCAGCTTGTTCAATCCTGGAAAACCCGTGATACATATTAAATAATAAACTGGTAAACTAGATGAACGTCATGTGGAGAAATCTTATAAAAGGAATGAATATTCTAGTCAAATCTGTTGCTAGATTTTATTGAGCTATACCAAAATGTCTATAATCACCAATTATTTGAAAACTAGAATAACGACATTGATCCCTACGAGAGAACAATTGCGTTCAGAAAAAGATGCAATAAATCCATTCCCAGCATTACGTTCAATGACTTGGAGACAATGGCAATTTTTCTTGGTGGGGTTTTTAGCATGGACATGGGATGCTTTTGATTTCTTCACGGTTTCATTAAATACAGCAGCCATTGCAGAGGATTTAGATAAGAAAGTTAGTGATGTTACATGGGGGATTACTTTGGTTTTAATGCTAAGATCTGTTGGTGCTGTTATATTTGGATATTTGGGGGATAGATATGGTAGAAAATGGCCATATATTTTAAACATGTGTCTTGTTGTGGTTTTACAAATTGGATTAGGATTTGTAAAGACTTTTGAACAATTTTTAGGGGTTCGAGCTCTTTTTGGGATCGTTCTTGGTGGTTGTTTTGGTGTTGCTGCTGCTACTTCTTTAGAAGGTGCTCCAGTTAAAGCCAGATCTGTGCTTAGTGGGATTTTCCAACAGGGTTATGCACTTGGTTATTTATTAGTTGTCGTTTTTAACAGAGCCATTGTGGATAACTCGTCTCATGGATGGAGAGCTATTTTTTGGTTTAGTGCAGGACCTCCAGTGCTCTTGATTATATGGAGATTATGTTTACCAGAGACTGATGAATTCTTGCAACAACAATTACACTTGAAAGAGAACAAGAAGTCACAGTTCTTCCATGATGCTAAAATAGCCTTGAAGAAACATTGGTTGAAATTGATCTATATGGTCATCTTGATGTCTGCATTTAATTTTTCATCTCATGGTTCCCAGGATCTTTATCCAACTTTGCTAACAAAGCAATTAGATTACGGCCATGATCGTTCTACAGTGACAAATTCAGTGGCTAATTTGGGTGCTTTAACAGGAGGGATCATTATGGGGCATTTCTCAGGATTTATTGGTCGTCGTTTGATTGTTGTTTTGGGATGTATCTTTGGAGGTGCAATGATTTATCCATGGGCTTTCTTGAAGAATAGTGGTATAAACGCTGGTGCATTTTGGTTACAATTTTTCGTTCAGGGGAACTGGTCGATTGTTCCAATCCATCTTTCTGAATTATCACCTCCAGAATTTAAGGCATTTGTTACTGGTGTTTCTTATCAATTGGGTAATTTAGCATCAAGTGCAAGTTCCACTATTGAAAGTACTATCGGTGAAAGATTCCCATTGAAAGATGCAAATGGAAATATCAGAGAAGGTGTTTATGATTATGCCAAAGTTATGGCTATATTTATGGGTTGTGTTTTTGCATTTTTGCTAATTACAATGCTTTTCGGTCCTGAGAATAAAAATGGTGAAATAAACTATGTTATGGAGGATCAAGAAGTGCAAGATTTGGCTGAACAAGGTAAGATTGTTAATACTAGTGAACATCATGAAAGTGTTGAGCAGAATACCTCGGACAGTGAACGTGAAAAATATAATGTGGAACATCGTGAATGAAAAAAATTGGGGGTTTCTATCCTACATTTATGTAGATTGTCTATGTGTACATTGGGTATTTAAAATAATTGACAGATTCTATTGCAACGGTTTCATAACTTCCTCATACAAGAGTTTTTTCAAATCGTCCATATTTAAACCTTCAGTGTTTTCATGGAATTCCCAAAAATTCTCATCAATAGGTATACAATCCGGTTCATCTTCTGGATCATGATATAATTGTAAATAAGGATGATTTAATGCATCCACAACACTAATTCTCTTTTGTGGATTGAAAGTAAGCAATTTCTCTAATAAATCCACAGCTAATGGATTTGTCCCCTGTGGGAAAATAGAGATTAATGGAACTTTTTTACGGAATGGTAATGATCTGATATATTCTCTTGCTCTTTTAGACTTGATATTGTAATAGTCTTCCATTAACGGAGTACCTAATACTTCCATAATGAGCCATAGTTGATTATGGTAATCTCTACCGGGGAATAATGGTTTCCCACTTAGCATTTCAGCCAAGATACATCCAACAGACCAAACATCAATAGCCGTTGTGTATTCTTGGAAAGTCAACATGATTTCAGGTGCACGATACCATCTTGTAGCAACATATTCTGTCATGAACCCAAAATTGTTTTCAGATGAAGCTATTGATCTTGCCAACCCAAAATCACAAATCTTTAAATCACAGTTGGAATTTAGCAACAAATTTGATGGTTTTAAATCTCTATGTAACACGTTGGCACTGTGCATCGATTTCAACGCTCTCAGTGTTTGGTATATGAAGTATTGACAGTGATCATCACTCAGTTTCTGCGATTTGATAACTCTGTGTAAATCTGTCTCCATTAGTTCTTGGATCAGGTACACTTCGTTGAAACTCTCCCAGTTCAAAGGTTTCTGGATGTCCAAGATGGAGATGATGTTCTCGTGGTTGTTGAAATGCTTCAGCAGCTTCAGCTCTCGCAACGTACGCAGACAGAACATGGGTTTCTCGAAGGGCAATATCTTCTTTATGGCGACTTTGGTGCCCGTAGGCTTGTGGATAGCTGAACAGACGACCCCATAGGCCCCCTCGCCCACGATCTCCTGGATCTGGTAGTAGTCTGAGACGTTGAAGGATATCTTACGCTGCGACTCCATCCTGAGTTGTGTATATTGCCAGTTTTCCTGCTGGTTTTTGGTGTGTTTTGTGGGAATCCGTTGACTATATAAATGTATCACATTTCATGTTGAAACATTTCAATTTTCCAAATTTCCAGACTAAAGATTTGCGTATAAAAAACGAGATTTGTGCCCTTTTGGTGAGGGAAAACATGGAAATTAGCCACAAGTCCATGGAAACACCAAAATGAACACATAATTGGTACATTTTGCGTATAAAACCACTCCAAATATTGGTATTCCCCGTTTTGAAGGACCGCAAAATAGCCAATATAGCCAAATAGATAGAGAGTGTGCGCGTAACAAACCAGCCTTATGCTATCCTTAAATTCAAAACAACAAACAAACCCTTAACTAAACATCAACAACAACAATTGCAGAAAAATCTAGAAAATGAGCTATAACCATACTTTCCATTGGTGAGTGTGACCTGAAGATGACAATTAAGTGCTTTTACTGACAATTTTGCAGGCCTCAAGGTCCCTCAGACGTGATATTAACCGGTACTTTCGATAACTGGAGTGGTTCATTGCCACTAGTAAAGACCTCTAAAGGTGATTTTGAAGTCACTGTCCCACTGAAAGAGGAGGAGAAGGTCGAGTTCAAGTTTATCGTGGATGGTGACTGGACCACTTCAAAGGATTACGAGACTTTGACCGATAATGGTAATGTGAATAACGTTATCTATATCAAGGATTTGAAAGAAGCAGAGACTACATCTACTGGTAATGCCCAAGGTAGTAAAATCCCAGAATCTGGTGGATTGATTGCTGGTGTCGCCGGTGCTCTAGGACTTGGAGGCGCTGGTGCAGCTGCAGCTTCCACAAGCTCCACTAGTGGCAAAGATAGCAAGGATGTTGATACCACTGTTTTGCCATCACAAGAAGGTAAACACGCTACTGTGAAAGGTAAGCCAGGTGTTGTGGTTCCAGAGAATCCTCATGATATTAAAGAATTCAGTCAAGTTCGTGATGTTGACGCTAAAGAACTCAATGCTAAATTGAACAAGGAGGATAGTTCAAAAGAATTTAAAACTCAAGTTGAACCATCTCAAGAAGGTAAACATGCTACTTTGAAAGGTGAACCAGGTGTTGCCGTTCCACAAAATGCAAGTGAAATTAAAGAGTTTGGTGAAGTTCGTGATGTTAATGCTAAGGATTTAAATGCCAAACTAAACAATGATGAAAACTCTAAAGAATTCAAAACTCAAGTTGAACCATCTCAAGAAGGTAAACATGCAACAATTGCTGGTGAACCAGGTGTTGCCGTCCCAGAAAATTCCACAAACATTGAAGAGTTTAGCCAAGTTCGTGATGTTGATGTTAAAGAATTGAACAACACTTTAGGAGGTAAAGAAGGTACAGCTGATAAGAAAACCAAGAGTGTTAAAGTTAAAAAATTAATCAGAAGAAATAAACAAACAGGTGAAGAAACTGTCATTTCAAGTGAACCAGTGGAAGATACTGGTACCACAGGTGAACAAGTTAAAGATACTAAAGATACCAAGGAAAAACCAAGTAATGAAATCAAGGATACAAGTGGAGGTGCAAGTGCAGCTACAAAGACCACAACTCCAAAACCTAAAACCACACCTGCAAAAGCCAAACCTGCCACTACAGCTGCAGCTGCAACAGAGGAGAAGAAACCATCTCTTTTCAAAAAAGTCAAGAAATTCTTTGACTAGGTTGTACCCTTTTTATAACCACATTTATTTCTTATAATTTTAATCTCTTATTGTGACACTTTTATAATATCAGTTTGTTTATTTCCATAAGATGTAGTTATAAACAATCCAAACTTTAATCGCCAAAGTTTATCTGGAATTGGCAAATCCGGTTGTTGCTTGTTTCCCGAATGGGATTCGCGGCTTCCGAATGCGGAAAATTTGGCACATTGAAATTTGCAGTGCAGATGTTTCCGGATTTGGGTGGGGATTATTGATTATTTAGCGAGAGTGTAGCGAGTTGGTGAAGCGAAAGAGCCGAAGAGAGTGGTGTGTTGTTTAAAGGACTGTGTCTTGAGGCATTATTTCTTTGTATGCACAGAGTGTTATTGTTATTAGCTTTTTTCTAAAATTGGAGCTTGTTTTTTATTTTTTCTATACGGGCCAAATCTTTTCGCAAAAAATTAAAACAGAGCATCAACGAAAACGAAACCAAAACAAATATATTTCAACGGATCGAAAATAAACAAACTGATCATCAAAAATTATCCATCTAGTGTACCAACTGCACTGATCTCTCGCTTAATTTAAAAGTATTATCTCAAAGCTTTGTTATCTACAATCTGCTGACGAGATCTTGATCGAGGACTTTTTGGGCCAAGGACCATTTTTAGAACAGGAGTAAAAAAGAACTGGTTACAAGGAAACATCAACAAAAAAGGTGTGAAGAAAAACCACCAAATCCATTCAACTCTTTTGCATCCAAAGCATAGGCATATAACCTCCCTTTCATCATCATGCTTCTTCACTACACATTCCTCCTTTTCACACTATTAGGTCTAGTCAGATCTGAGATTTCATTATGTTCATCGAAAAACACTGGTGAAACTTCATCACATTTTGATACTTATCAATCAAATGGTGCTTGTAAACAACAATGCTCAGGATATTCTTTTGCCATTTTACAAGGAAGTGATTGTTGGTGTTCAAATACACAGCCAAGTGATACTACAAGTACTGGTGATTGTGATGATGGATGTCCAGGTTATCCATCGGATAAATGTGGGAATAAAGATAAAGGTTTATTTGGATATATTCAACTAGCTGAGGCAAGCTCTACAGAAAGTTCTTCAACAAGTACCAGTTCCACTTCAAGTTCTACTGAAGAATCAAGTACTCAATCAAGTACAAGTGAAACTAGTACTAGTACAAGTACTACTGAATCATCAAGTGTTCAACCAACAACTACATCTGAAAGTTCAACTAGTTCAGATACTCCAAGCTCCACCATCTCATCAACTTCTGAAACAACTTCATCTACCTCTACTTCATCAACAAGTACTTCATCAACAAGTACTTCATCCACTTTCACTTCTTCAACAAGCACTTCATCCACTTCTACTTCATCCACCTCCACTTCCTCAACAACTTCATCATCAACAAAACATTCATCTACAAAAGAGTCTTCCAGTTCTTCATCACCACAGACTTCAATAATATATTCCATTAGAACTATAACAGGTTCAGCACAAACTCAAGTCGCTACAACTCAAATAGTATCTACAGTGACTGGTACACCTACTTCAAATCCAAATAATACCGATACTAATTCAAATAATAATTCAAATAATAATTCAGATACACAGGCCAATAACACCGAAGCTAAAAATCAAAAGGGCTTTTTCCATTCAAAGGGGAAAGTTGCAGGTACATTCACCGCTGTTGGTGTTGTAGTACTTGCCATGATATCAACATTATTATATTGTTGTTGTTTAAAGAGAAAACATAATGATGAAGAAAAAGCAGGTGCAAGAGGTGCTATTGGGTTAGATGAAGATAGTGTAAACTCATTAACTAATGAAAAATATTATGATTCTCATAAAAGTCATCAACAACAAATTCATAATTCACCATTACAACAACCAAATCCTGAATTTGTTGAAGTTGATCAAAGATTAGATCCAAGACAGATGTTCATGAACTGGGAGAACGGGAGCAGGAAGAGTCTTGCTGACGAAATGGACTATAGTAGAAGAGTCCTAAGGGTGACTAATGAGTGAAGAAACATCACACCCCTCGTGTTATAATACCATAATTTATTGTTTAATTGTTAATTTATCATTTTAATGTTCTGCCAACTTTGTACGTGTCAAAGCACTCCGCCCAAAGTCACGTGCTTATCGCTGTATTACATAATCCACTTTTTTACTTTTTTCATCACCACTTTTTTGTTTTTTTTACTTGGCACCATTTGGAAAGGGTTTAAAAGTCAAGATATTCCCATTCCCCTGTTTTACTTCATACTTTTTTTGAAAAACCATGTTGAAAACAGTATGACTAATTTATTTAAAGATAGCTACACTTTACCAAATTTACCATCCATGAAATTATCAGATGAATATGGCTTAGCCAATTTGGGTATGAACCCTCAAGTTCATCGTCATGAATCTAAAGCCACTGAATCTTCAAACGATTCAAATTCACCAAATGATTCAAATTCACCACAATCTTACACTTCGGTATCATCGGTTGATTCTCCTCCAAATAACAATACTTCTCAAAGTACAAGTTTTGATGCTTCTTTTGCCGCAAATAATAATTATAACTTGGGTAATGTTGCTGGTGGTGGTAATGTTAATACAAATTATACAGGTAATAATTATGGTATTCCTTCTTTAGGTTCAATTTTAGATAATAATTCAATGTTTCAAACAAATTTACCTTCATTACCTCAACCAAAAGTGATGATTCCTGATGCTAATGCTGGTATTACTGCACCAAAAAAATTGAAATATTTAAGAAAAAATAAAGATGATGATCATGAAGGTCCAATCATGTGTAAATGGGGGGAATGTAAAGAAGTGTTTGTTAATGCAGAGATGCTTTATAATCATTTATGTGATGATCATGTTGGTAGAAAATCCAATCGTAATTTAAATTTAAATTGTGATTGGAATGGATGTAATGTTCAAACTGTTAAAAGAGATCATATTACATCACATTTAAGAGTTCATATTCCACTGAAACCATTTGTTTGTACTACATGTACTAAGAAATTTAAGAGACCTCAAGATTTGAAAAAACATGTCAAGACACATGCAGATAAATCTAATAGATTAAATGAATCTCATTCTTCATATTCTCATAAACCTTATCAACAACAACAACAAAATTATCCAAATTTTGATTTAAATTTTGATAATGTTTTAAATGATTATGAAACTTTTGATGGTGGTAAAAAGAGAAGACCAGAAATGGTTTCACAATTTTTTGATGATGTTAAAAAATCTAAAATTCAACCTCGTTATAATAATGATATGATTTCCAAATTAAACAATTTAGAATTTAATTTAAATAATGAATTATCATTACCTCCATTATCTTCAAAATTTTATAAATCAAATCAAGAATTATATGATACAAATTCATTTTTCAATCAATTATCAGCTTCATTAGATCAATTCCCAACAAATCAACCACAACAACCTCAACCTCAACCTCAACAACAATTACCACAGTTGAATTCTAGTGCTTTATACCCAACTTTATCATCATCTTCAAATTTCAATTATCCACAAATTGCAAATAGATTTGATTCATTAAATGATTCACAACGTCGTTATAATATTGGTATTAATCAAAAATCAAGTGCTAAAGTTTTAGAATCTAAAGAATCTGAAGATTCTTCAGAATCAGAATTTGAAACAGATGGTGAAATTACAGATGATGATGAATTAAATGAAATTACAAATGATATGGAAAAAATTAAAATTGATGATTTTATTAATAGACATAAATTATTAATTTCATCAATTCAAAAAAAATTAAATGAATTGATGAAACAAGATAGTACAAAGCCAGCTGTGATGTCTTTATATCCAAGTATTAGTGCTCATTGAAGCTTAGGGTCTTGGCGTTTGGTTTTTTTGTAAATTTTAAAGGGTTTTATATATTGGTTTTATGTTAATTTATGTTTATATTTTTGATCGGGCCACGTAGCCAGCCATTTATAATATGAGCAACATTTGAAATTTATATAACTTTATCAGCTTTAGTTTTGATAGTTTTGATCTATAAGTTATATTAATTATTACTATTGTTTACTATCATGTTAAAACTAAACTCTCTTGGATTGTTTAGAAAAGATGAAATAGTCACATACAAGCAACCCATTGATAGACAAAATGCCAATATAAACACAACATTACAACTTGTATATCTAATCTTGACAAACCAGGCAATGTTCTGGAGATGTTTGGTATTGTTATCGGTGATTTGTGGCACCGTGTTGACGATTGTGTACATGGTGGCCCAGTTGGTGGTTAATATGAAATGGGCATTGATTGGTGGTGGTGTTGATATCATGGGTGTTGTTCGTGGTGTTAGATCTCTTGTTGGGGTGTGAAGCGTTTATGAGTTATGATTGATGATTTATGATTTATTGGTTTGGTGATTAATGTAGATATATAACTTATAACATATAACTTATAACTATAGACTATATACTATATACTATATACTATATACCATATACTCCGAGAACTATTTCAGGACCCTGGACCCTGAGATTCCGCAACAAGGACAACAACTACTTCAACACTATTCCACAATAACCACAATAACCACATCACCCTCTAAACCCCAAACACCTATCAACTAGCTCAATAGTGTATTATAATAGTTAATCTATAATCTATACAAATCCAAATCCGACCAATTTCCCCGGATTTCCAGCCCTCTGCAAAAAATTCAAGGAACACAAATTATCAACAAGCCAGATCAAGGCACAACAACCAAAACAACGCCACCAACAGAAGCATGGAGGACTCCTTACGGCACTTCACCATCAACAACAATGGCAAGCAGCTCCAGCTCCCAGCAGAGATCTTGCTGAAGATCTTGACGTTCCAGTTCTACCAGCTTTTGCTCAACAACACAAGCCCAAACTCATACAATATCCAGTACTTTATCAAATCCAACTTGACCGTTTCCAAGGTCTTCTACAGATGTGTGATCAAGATCATCTACAAGTACTGCTCGTTCAAGACACCGCACACGTTTGATATCTTCTTGAACTCCATTCTAAGGAACAAGAAATTAGGTGAATATGTTCAAGTATTGGATTTCCAAGAGTTTACATCTATTGGATTGGGGAGAACCGGTAAAATGAACAAGGAGATTCAAATGGTTACATCAACAACTATCCTCAACTGTTTGCGTCAGACATCTAACTTGGTGGAGTTTTTGGCAAGTGAAAATATCAAGGACGATTTAGATTCTAATTTGTTAAACTATTTATTCAATGAGATGAAATCATTGAAAAGCATTGATTTTTGTGGATGTTCCGGTGAAGGATTTGTTTACAATTTTGACCAATTAATCATCAAGAAGCCAGGAAACTCTAATATAACTGATTTATCATTACATGATTGTACTGATTTATCACCACAAATTTTAGAAAAAATTTTAATAAATTTACCAAATTTGAAAAAATTAGATTTAACACATACACAAATCACTTCAACAATCTTGAACTTAATCCCACACACTGCACAATTAACACATTTATCTTTATCATATTGTATCCAATTATCAACAAGAGAATTGATCAATTTTTTCATAAATCATCCAGCAATTAGTGCAAATAAATTGGTATGGTTGAATTTACAATGTGATTCATCAACTTCATCACCTTTAAATAATAATCAATTGACTTTCCTACTCAAAATGTTTGATTGTGATTTTGTCTATTTAAATCTTGGAGGTTTGGATGTTACTTTAGAAAATTTAATGCTTATAAAGAGAAAATTTATTAATTTGAAAAGTTTATCAATTGCAAATTCATTATTTGAAATTGAATCAATTATTGAATTTTTAAAACCACCTCAAGATGAAAAAATCATAAATTCAAATTGTTATCAACAGTTGGAATTTTTAGATTTATCAAATAATAGAGCTTTAAATCGTTGGTCCATGGATAATCCTCAACTATTGAACTCTAGTCCTTCACTTGTTGCATTTGAACTTTCAATCAAAGTGATTAATGAGATTGAAAAAATGGGTGGACAATTTATAACATATAACGATAAAGGTGAACAGATTAAATGGAAAATATTTGATTCATTAGGTAGAAGAGGTTGGTTATATAAAGTTGATGAAGAGAAAAATCAAGATAATTTACACAAGATTGGTCTTGTGGAATATGATATAGATACAGGACAAAAAATTTTTAAAATTTTAAGACAACCTGATTTCTTAAAGAATGTAAATAAAAAAATTAGTGTATCACAGGGGGTTTTATTTAATGCTCATGAAGTTTTTGGTGATTTAGAAAGAGGAATTTATAAGTATTATGGTATGAAGATGTGAAAAGAATGTACAATAGAACGTATCACAAGGTGATATAATGGTCATCAGAACCATGTATAATGAAGATGTAATGAATTAATGAATTAATAATAAGCCAGTGTAGTTTGATGCGTCAGCTCTTACATAAGCAAAAGAAAGAAATTAAATTAACCGTACTGAAAACTTTAAACCTTATTTTTATATGTTTTCAATTTTCAAAGGCCGGCGGTACTAGTATAAACCTTTTCCTTTCAATCATATTGGAGTTAAGAAATGAGGTGTATCTGCACCTATGTCACATAATTAATAATCAGTACGTGCTTGTTATATGATTACAAATTACAAATGCAATATGGTGTTTTCATTGGATGTTCGGTGTTTATTTTTCCAGAAATTTCTTATGACAGGACAAAAACTTTTCCGTTATGATGCCGATGATATATGCACAATTAGGATTTAAGTGAAATGTATATAAACTAGTAAAGATCTCGAGATTACAGTTTAGGATGTAGTGGCTAGTGACACAGAAAAATAAATCAAATTTAATCATGCCTTTCAGATCAGATAAAACCATTGCATTTAAAGATACAGATCTTTTCAAACCATTACAAGTTGGTTCAATTGAATTAAAACATAGAGTGGTTATGCCACCTTTAACTCGTATGAGAAATATCAACTATGTTCCAACTGAACAAATGACTGAATATTATGATCAAAGATCAAAATATCCAGGTACTTTAATTATTACTGAAGCTACTTTTATTTCTCAACAATCTGGTGGTTATAATACAGCTCCAGGTATTTATACAAAAGAACAAGTTGAAGCTTGGAAACCAATTCATAAGGCAATCCATTCCAATAATTCTTATTCTTATCAACAACTATGGAATTTAGGTTGGCAATCAATGCCAGATGTTTTAGCATCTGAAGGTCAAAAATATATTAGTGCCACTACTGATAATTATATGGATGAAGAATCTAAAAAAACTGCATTAGCATCAAACAATCCAATCCATGGGTTGACTAAAGATGAAATTAAACAACATATTAAAGATTATGTTCATTCTGCTAAAAATTCACTTGAAGCAGGTGCTGATGGTGTTGAGATTCATTCAGCTAATGGTTATTTATTAAATCAATTCTTGGATAAAAACTCAAACAAGAGAACTGATGAATATGGTGGTTCTATTGAAAACAGAGCTAGATTCACTTTAGAAGTTGTTGATGCAATTGTGGAAGCTATTGGTGCTGAAAAAGTTGGTATTAGATTATCACCATATGGTGTTTTCGGTAATATGAGTGGTAAATCAGATCCAGAATTCATTGCAAACTATTCATACGTTTTCTCTCAATTAGAAGAAAGAGCTAAAAATGGTAATAGATTAGCATATATTCATCTTGTTGAACCAAGAGTTACAAATCCATTTGATCCAGAAGGTGTTAATGAAGTTGAAGGTTCAAATGATTTCATCTATGATATTTGGAAAGGTAACGTTATCAGAGCTGGTAACTATGCCATGTATCCAGATGTTGCATTGAAAGATTCACAAAGACCAAACACTTTATTAGCATATGGTCGTACATTTATTTCAAACCCAGATATTGTGGAGAGAATTGAAAAAGGTTTACCATTCAACCAATACAACCGTGATACTTTCTATCAACCTGACTCTGTTGGATACACCGATTATCCAACTTATGAAGAAGCTTTGAAACAAGAAAAATAGATTATAGAAAATTTGAATAGACATTGAGTGTTTTTCTTTGAGTGTAGATTTAAAGTTTAAAGGTTTTTGGCTTATATTTCCGAAAAGTAAACAAGCTGACAAATCAGAATCGTGAATTTGTATAGCAAAATGAAATGAACAGGGACAATTAAAGGTGATAATTACGTTGGAATTGCCCTAGAGTGTATTAAGATTGTCTATATCCAACTTACAGGGTCAAGTTTTGTGGTTAGCTTTTCAGTTTGCTGATTTTAGCCTATTATATTATTATAGTGGCTTTTCCGGTATTGAAAAGATCTGATGATTAATAAACACTTTGGTGAAATATTATAAAAAGAGCAAGACTTTCTTCTGAAATTCTTCTCAATTGATCAAGGGAAATCATCACAGACAATCACAAGAAACCATGCCATTTAGAACAGACAAAATTGTGGATCTCAAAGACACAAACCTATTCAAACCAATTCAACTTGGTTCAATAGAGTTGAAACATAGAGTCGTTCTCCCTCCATTAACACGTATGAGAAATGTCAATTATGTGCCAACTGAACAAATGATCGAGTACTATGCTCAAAGATCTACTAAGCCAGGTACTCTCTTGATCACAGAGGCCACTTTCATATCTCCAGAATCTGGTGGGTATAAAGAAGCTCCAGGTATCTTCACCAAAGAACAAATCGAAGCATGGAAACCTATTCATAAGGCTATCCATGATAATGGATCTTTTTCATATCAACAACTATGGAACATTGGATGGCAATCATTCCCAGACGTCTTGGCTAAAGATGGATTGAAGTTTATTAGTGCTTCAGATGATGTTTATATGGATGAAGAAAGTAAAAAAGTCGCTATTGCTTCTAATAATCCAACTCATGGTTTAACTAAAGATGAAATCAAACAACATGTTAAAGATTATGTTCAAGCTGCTAAAAACTCACTCGAGTCTGGTGCTGATGGTATAGAAATCCATTCAGCTAATGGATATTTGTTAAATCAATTCTTGGATCCAAAATCCAATAAGAGAACTGATGAATATGGTGGTTCAATCGAGAATAGATCAAGATTCACTCTTGAAGTTGTTGATGCCGTTGTTGACGCTATTGGTGCTGATAAAGTTGGTATCAGATTATCACCATTTGGTGTTTTCGGTAATATGAGTGGTAAATCAGATCCAGAATTTGTTGCAAGATTCGCCTATATCTATTCAGAGTTGGAAAAAAGAGCCTTGGCTGGTAAAAGATTATCTTATATCCATTTATTAGAACCAAGAGTTACAAATCCAAGAGATGCTGAGGGTGAAAATGAAATTGATGGTTCAAATGATTTCATTTATGAAGTTTGGAAAGGTAATATCATTAGATCTGGGAATTATGCAAGATATCCAGATATTGCAGTTAATGATGTTTCAAAACCAAATACTCTGTTAGCATATGGACGTACTTATATCTCTACACCTGATTTACCTGATAGATTAGAGAAAGGTTTACCATTAAACGAATATGATCGTTCAACTTTCTATGCTGCAACCAGAAAGGGTTATACCGATTATCCAACTTATGAAGAAGCTTTAAAAGAGAATAAACTATAGAATAGCTTATAGAATCATGGGGTAAATAAATTTGTCACATTTTAATCACTGTCCGTTTGAAATCCGTAATATAATAAATTTCTCCGTTAAATTTCCGTAAGAACTTTCTCGAAGACTTTATGTGCCCGGAAAAAACGTGCAGAAAAAGAAAGTTTTAGACCTGCAGAAAATCCGCAATTTGACCGTTGGAAAAAAATTCTGACATATGGTTTGAGTTTATGGTTATCAATTAGTGGTTTTAGTGGTGGAGATTTAGTCGAATTGGCTGACCTAGAGTTAGAGCTTTATTTACTACTTGTTCAACTTATATCTCTTATTCATGTCGTCCAAAAGAAACAAATGGAATCCCTAGACGGACACTTGACGCGATAAAGAAACAAGATATGAAATTACAAATCAAGTAAGAAAGCTTGGTGGCTTGTACAGAAACGTCAACAATATTGCGCTAAAGTACATAAAAATGCTTTATTTACCGAACAACCGATACTTTTTAGGCATAGAATATGTATGAATTTCTAGGAACATGAATTTTACCAACATGAAAAATTACGAGTGATGATTAATATGATACTTGATCACCTATATATAAAGAAGTTTGAATCCACTAAATACCCAGTAATTAGTTCACTTTTAGATCATACACATCAAAAACATTAAATAAACCAAAATGCCATTTAGATCAGATAAAACTATTGCCTTCAAGGACACTGACATGTTCAAACCAATCACTGTTGGGTCCATTGATTTACAAAACAGAGTTGTTTTAGCTCCATTAACTCGTATGAGAAGTGTTAACTATGTTCCAACTGAACAAATGATTGAATATTATTCTCAAAGAGCTTCTAAAGAAGGTACTTTATTAATTACTGAAGCTACACATATTTCAGCTCAAGCTGCTGGTTATAAATCTGCTCCAGGTATTTTCACCAAAGAACAAGTTGAAGCATGGAAACCAATTTTTAAAGCTATTCATGATAAAAAATCATTTGTTTTCCAACAATTATGGAATTTAGGATGGCAATCAATTCCAAGTGTTTTAGCTGAAGATGGATTAAAATATATTGGTGCTACTGATGATGTCTATATGGATGAAGCTAGTGAAAAAGCTGCTAAGGATGCTAAAAATCCAATCCATGGGTTAACCAAAGATGAAATTAAACAACATGTTAAAGATTACGTCCAAGCTGCTAAAAACTCATTGGAAGCTGGTGCTGATGGTGTTGAAGTTCATTCAGCTAATGGTTATTTATTAAATCAATTCTTAGATCCTAACTCTAACAAGAGAACTGACGAATATGGTGGTTCAATTGAAAACAGAGCTAGATTTACTTTAGAAGTTGTTGATGCTGTTGTTGAAGCCGTTGGTGCTAATAAAGTTGGTATTAGATTATCACCATTTGGATTCTTTGGTAACATGAGTGGTAAAAAAGATCCAGAATTTGTTGCTCTATTTGCCTATGTCTTTGCTCAATTAGAAAAAAGAGCCTTGGCTGGTAAGAGATTAGCATATGTTCATATTGTGGAACCAAGAGTCACATCACCAGCTGATGCTGAAGGTGTTAATGAAGTTGAAGGTTCAAATGATTTTATCTATGAAGTATGGAAAGGTAATGTTATCAGAGCTGGTAACTATGCCTCAGTTCCAGACGTTGCTCAAAAGGATGTCTCTAGACCAAACACATTGTTAGCATATGGTCGTACCTTCATTTCTAACCCAGATTTGGTGGAAAGATTAGAAAATGGTTATCCATTGAATCAATATGACCGTAACACTTTCTACAACCCAGACTCTGTCGGATACACCGATTATCCAACCTATGAAGAAGCTAAAAAAGCTGAAAAATAGACACCTTTTTGCATATATATAGACTTAGAATGAACTAGATTAATGACGTTATAATTTCAATTTGTAGATAACTGCCAATTTCGATCGTGTCTATATACTTTCTGGCCCTACCGAGTTTTTTCCCAAGGGTTAATTGACATTTTATATAATGTGGGATGAATTTGACACCATATAATAAACAAGAGTGAAAACAACACTGTTTTTTATTGGTGAAAATGAGTGATGAAGGTATTGATTGGAATGCATTGATGGAGAGTAATCTGGTGGACAAGCAGTCTTTGAACCATTTGATCTTGAACTATTTGATATTTGAAGGATATGAAAACTCCACTGTGAAATTTGCTAAAGAGATTGGTATAAAATTAAATGATGAACAAAATGATGGAAATGACCCTCTACAGAAGAATTTAATGATGGGGATCAAATCTATCAGGATAAGAAATGAGATCAAGTTGAATATATTGAATGGTGAAGTGCAAGAGGGTATAAACAAGTTGAATTTAAATTATCCAGACTTGCTTGAACAAAATAATTTCTTGTATTTCAAACTATTACTTTTAAATTTGATTGAAATGATTAGAAATAATAATAAAAAGAAAGTTGAAGATACCGAGGAGCAAGAAGAATTTGTGATGAAGATTATTAAATTTGCACAGGATAAATTAACAAATAAAGCAATAAAGAATATTAAATTTATGGAGGAATTAGAATTAACAATGACGTTATTACTTTATTCCAATGATACAGAATTATTACCAGCAAAGCTGAATGAACTATTTGAATTTAAATTAAGAAGAGATATAGCAGATTTGGTGAATAAGTCAATTTTAGTATTAGATTCTAATAACTTAATTGATTTAAACTATAAGAAGAAATTTTATGAAAAAAAACGTGAATTGAGTAAAAACAATGATACATCTAATGATGAAGATGAGATAGGAATTGATGATGAGGAAGATGGATTGAATAATCAAATCATTGATTCAAATTTAAAAAAAATGATTAAATTATGGATATGGAGTGAAAATAAAGTTTATGATAAGAATATTGATTTCCCCAAGTTAGCTTTGGACTAGATCATAATAAACGTTTAATTTATTACCAGTTTCCACTCCTAATAGGCATAATGCCTTGGAATCATCTTGTAATAAATTTCCCTTATGATAAATCAAGACATTATGAATTTTATAACTCTTTTTTTGATTATCGCTTAATTCATCGAAAATGTTTGAGTCTTTGAATAGGAAATATAATTTCTTTCTCGTAAATTCCAAAGTTGAACCTAAATCAGGATCTTTATTCATTTCAAAATCCTCTGGTGCAAATTCAATATGGTAGTGCAATGGTATTGATAATTTTTTCTTGTTCAAATCTCCTTCATGTATAACATTACCCTCGATATATATATGTGCAGCATGAACAGGTTTATCAATGAAATACTCCTTACCTGGCAATTCCCAATATTGTAAGCTTAAACCAATTTGGAAAATGATTTTATAAACCACAATGATGGAAAGTATTAATACACTTAATGCAGTGATTTTCTTGGATAATTCACTTGTTAAATGATGTTTGGAGAATTCATTCTTGGATAGCAAGTCCAGTATTATCTCTTCAATTTGGCTATACCAAGCAAGCAACACAGACATGCTAATTTCCACTGGGGTTTATATCTATTCATTGACACCTTCTCGTACAACGTATAGTTAAATGTTAAATGGTTGGGCGCGAAAAAAAGATTAGATAAGATATTATGTAATCTTGATAGGCTGGATCTTCTGCCTAGCAATTTCCACCTCTGCCTGTGCTCTTACCATCTTTTACTCACGTGATGTACTTAGTAATCTGAATAGTAAAGTAGTAAAAAAGGTCATCAAACAAAATTAAAGCGAGAGTTATTTACCAATTTGGGAAGTATGATATTATTATTATTTCAACTCCACATTTAGACAATTCAATTAAACTTAAACTCAATAACCCACCTAATCTCACTTAATTGTTCACAATTCACAATATTTCTCCATTTTTTAATTCCCCGAGGCTAGTTTATACCCCAGATTTTCCCACATATTGTGACCAATTAAACATGACTTGTATACGTTGAATGTGTTAAATTATCACAATTTGATAGGAATAAACCGGGAAATGGACCCTTATTATCCTGGTCACTCAATTGGTTTAAATTTACCCCATGTTTCAATAAGCTTGGTAAATCAATTATAGTTAATCTTTCATCGTACGGCTCTTAATTTAAAAGTTTAAGACCCCTCTATGGATAAACAATTTGACAGGTGTTATGTGGGTTATAATTATTATATAAAGCATTGGAAGCATCCTTATTTCTTGATATATTTATGGTATTTAAGGGTATATTCAAGATTATCAATATGAAATTACAATTAACAACATTAGCACTTTTAGCTTCAATTGTCATTGCAGATGATGCAGATTTAATTAATGGAGTATTTAGTGATATTTCAGGTCATTCAGCTGAATATCTTTCATATATTCAAGGAGGTGAAGGATCAGTACCAGTGGATTTATTAAGTCTATATTATCAAGCTAGAACTTATACAGATCAAGGTTATACTTCATTGTATTCACAAGTTAATATTGGTGAAGTTTCAAGTTTTGCAACTGGATTACCTTGGTATAGTTCAAGATTGGAGAGTGTTTTCGAGCAGGCTTCTGCAACTGTTTCATCTGGTGGATCCCAATCTTCTGAATCTGTTGTGAGTGGTTCTGATGCTTCTTCTTTGGTTTCATCGTTGAGTAGCTCAGCTGGTAGTGCTTCATCTGGTGGAGCTGGTGGAGCTGGAGGCTCAGGTTCTTCAGGTTCTTCAGGGTCTTCAGGTTCAGGTTCAAGCTCTGGTGGTTCTGGTGGATCATCAGGTTCATCTAATTCAGGTGGATCAGGTTCAAGTTCAGGTGGATCAGGTGGTTCTGGATCATCTTCAGGTGGCTCAGGTGGTTCTGGCTCTTCAAGTGCAGGTGGAGGCTCATCAGGTTCATCAGGTAACTCTTTGAATGAAAAATCATCACAAATTGCCTTTTTGATGATTCCATTCATGATGCTTGTCGCTGCACCAGTTTTGTTATAATAAGTAATACGTGTGATTATACAAGTGCCTGTTTTTTTATAATACTTCTTTTTTATATAGTTGATGGCTGATTGTTTATTTATTGAGTTTGTAGATGTTTACTTTCTATGTGTCAAGGATTTACATATACGAGCATCCGAAGATCATGTTGTGCAAATCAAATAACAACTTATAGCCATATTATACCCAGAAATTCTACAAATATCAACACTATCCATTCAATTCCCAATTAAACACTCTTTCAACACTCCAAACACTCCTCTAATCATCACCAAACCTCATTTCGCCATTTCTTTTCAAATAACCCCCATTGAGGCCCCAATAGGGAAACTTGTAGATGCTAAATTTTTCCATATAAATATTAAAACTGTATCCTCATTTAAATTTAATGCATTAACTTTTCAGTTATAACCAACTATCAACCATGCAGTATCTCTTCACGCTGTTAGCACTTGCTTCGCTATGTTATTCTCAATCCGTCACATCTAGTTATAACTCTGTTCAATGGGCTTCAGCTTCTTCACAGGCTCTTGAAACTGATGCTTCATTATTATATGCATTTTTATATGATTTTAATGTTAATTATCAAACATATACTTCATATATGGAGGCTAACCATATGACATACCCTGCAGCTTTACAAAATTATGCTATAAATTTACAAACAGTGACTGATGATCAACAATTAATGTCTGTGCTAAAGACAAGATCTTTCCCATTTAGTGATTTCCATACAATGTTTACCAAATTTGAATGGGCTTCAAGTATGTTGACTGCTAATGGGTATAGTACACTGTTATTACCAGAGAACTATTTGACTGGTAATGCTGAAGCTTCAATAGCTCCTCAATCCTCGAAGGTTTCAAGTTCTGCTTCAATCACAAGTGGATCCCAAACAAGTTCTGAAACTAGTTCTGAAAGTTCAAAAAGTTCCTCTACACAGTCATCCACAAACAATTCAAGCAACGGTGCTGATTCATTATACATTCCAATCCTATCACTTCCATTAGCACTAGTCTCTCTTTTCTTCTTATGATACAACTTATATATAGCCAATAGACACTAATTTTCGCTCAATGAGTGTAGAGATTTTTCCACTTTTTCAACCTGGAAATTTGGTTAGTGGTGGTTCATAAGCTCATAATAGAGTAACTCACAAAGCTTATAAAATTCACATCTTTTAGCTTTTCCGTCAATAACCTTCCCAATTCCTCATCAGTTATATCTTTCAACTGTTTTTCCCTTTTCTTGGGATGTAAGATCTGTGAAAGATAATCAGGAACGTTATTTTGAGAATCGTTAAACATGGGGACTTGACTGAGGTTCATTGGGTTTATATACCTAGCTGTTGGCACTTGAGACTGTGACATGATTTGACTAAAATCGTCTTCTAAAACCGGTCTAACATCGTCTCTCTGGATATTGAACCCATGCTGTTGAAGATACTTCACAAACAACTCATACTCAGCACCCGTAACCAAACTAATCTGGAATCTCTTGTTCATCACCATCCCATCAGGTCTCATAATTTCATATTTGAACCCCACCGATGGCGATTTGCAGTATATCGACAAGCTTCCGTCCCGAACCATCCTAACAGCCATCTCCTCCTGAGCCTATAGTTAGCAAACACTCTTTCCAACAGAAATCAAGGTATCACAGCACCAATAAACTGGTCTTCCACAAGATCTTGAACACGTATTCTCTGTTCTGCGAATTAACCATCAACATGATGTCGTTTCTCGAGGGGAAATGCTCCCAGCCACCGTCCTTGCAGAAAGAGTACTTTCTGACGCTGAAAATGTCGGTCATGGTGATGTTTATATATTTTAGAGATTGTAGATATCAGTATAGTTAAATTATATTCTATAGATAAAAAAACAATGTAAACAAACACTGTGGCGAATTCGCGGAAATTTAAGCACATTTGCAATTTCAAACACAGATAACAATTGTGGAACAATTAGTAAGAAGTGGATGTTATATAAAGAGATGGAAATGATGTAAAGAGATATATAGATATCTGGTTATGCTGATAAACCAATATTGGTCTTTGTTGGAGATTTCTGATAAAGCTATAGATTCCTTATCTTATCAGCAATCTGGGGTATATAAGGGGCAAATCCGCTGAATTCAACATTGAGCTGAATTTCCACCAATTATCAAGATGTCAGCTTCGAAAGACCTGGTGAAGGATCCTGTCTCTGTGGAGATTGTATCGAGAAACAACAGTGATGCCTCAGAAGAGCATTTCCTGCTGGAGCAGAGATCAAGATCTGATTCTTATGGCTCTTTCAGAAAAGAGATTATAGGCTCTGTTTTGCAAGTTGATCTGGAGGATTTGCCACAAGGGCGCCATTTGGGGCTGTTTTCGACGATTGTGATGTTTGTGAGCAGGATCTTTGGCTCTGGAATATGGGCTACGCCTTCAACGGTGTTTCTGGGTGTTGGTGGTGCTCCGTTCTTGTTCTTCACGCTATGGCTTGTTTCTGCGTTGATTGCGTTTGCTGGGTTGTTTGCATATTTGGAATTGGGGTCTATTGTGCCTAGATCTGGTGGAACAAAGGTGTTCCTAGAGTTCATATACCCAAGACCGAAACTATTGATAAGTGTGGTGTTTTCACTATGGTCACTAGCTTTTGGAATGTCTATAACAAATGCAATCGTGTTTGGGAAATATTTCCTGTTTGCCCTGGGGTTTTCCAATGAATACATCGAGACAACAAACTTATCAAACAATATCGGGATTATATTGATCCTAGTGACAACTTTAATCCATGGTATATCGGTGAAGCATGGTGTATTTGTACAAAATATCCTTGGTGCCTTGAAATTGTTTTTGGTGGCTATAATGACACTAACAGGGATATACGTCTTATGTTTCCCTGAGAAAATCACTGGTTTACCAAACCATTTCCATTGGGATGAATTTTTCAAATTCCAAGATTCATCTATAGTTACAGCATCAAGTATTTCATCATCGTTATTATCATGTTTCTTTACATTTGGAGGTTGGAGTTCCGTTCATACATTATCAAGTGAAATTAAAGATCCAGTACGTACTTTTAAAATTGCAGGTCCTGTCTCTTTACTCCTAGCTTTTTTCAATTTTACATTGATAAATATTGCATATCTTAAAGTGATTCCACATGATCAAGTCATGAATGCTGGTCCATTGATTGGTTCCATCCTTTTCGAAAAAGTATTGGGTTATAGATTAGGAAGACAATTTGTTACAATATCCATTGCATTAAGTGCAGCTTCAAATGTTTGGGTTGTAATGTATTCACTAGCAAGAATGAATCAAGAAATTTTCAGAGAAGGTTATGTTCCCTTTAGTACAATATTTGCATCAAATTTTAAATACACTCAAACTCCATTATTATCATTATTACTTGCTTCTTTTCTAACTATATTTTGGTTATTAATATTACCAGCTGGTGGTAATGCATTCAATTATGTTGTAAGTTTAGAAGGTTATAGTGGTCAATTATTTTTATTATTAGTTGCATTGGGGATCTTTATAGTGAGAAGACGTTATCCAGATCAAAAAGCTCCAATAAGAGCAAGTATCACGGGGACTATTGGTATAGTAATTGTGGCTATTGCTATAATAATAAGTCCCTTTTTGACTAAAAATGATTTAAATGATCCAGCAAGATTATCAAATTTACCACCATATCATATTCTTTCTCCATTGATTTTAATTTTATTTACATTGGTTTGGGGGTTAAGATTTAAAATATTACCATATCTTGGTGGTTATGACTTGATTAGAGAACAAGAAACATTACATGATGGGTTAACAGTGAAGAAATGGGTTAAAGTGTATCATTAGGGAAATATAGGGAAACATACATTCATTATTTATATATATTTAATAGAGAATACATATTCATGCTTTTAATTCTTTTAAACCCTTCTTTAGTAATTCACCTGATGAATCTAATAATTTTAAAAATCTAATTAATTCAAATCCAGTTTCCCATAATTCATCATCATTTTGTGCATTTTCAAAAATTATCTTTAAAATGTTTATAATTTGAGTTTCATCTGTAACTTTATATTCATCATTGTTATCACCTTCTTGATAATTCAGGAAAATTATAATTAATATTCCTAATGTCTTGAATTGTTTTTTCTCAATACTTGAATCTAATAAACTTTGTGGAGTTAACCCTAATTTATCAAATAATCTTGACCAATATTTAACTTCAATTTTCCTTAAACATTTAGAAACAATATTTAATTCATAATAAGGACTGATTTTAATCAATTTAGCAATCTGAGTTAAATCTTGATCATTAACAATAGTTTGATAAAGTAATAACTCTAAACTATATTGGAAATTTTTATATCTATTATATTTATCGAAAACAAACGTTTCATCATGTGATTGTAATTCAAACCTTATGAGATCATGAAGAAAAATTGAATTTTTACTCTCTAGATTGTTTAATTCAATAGTTTTCCTTTGTGTAATTGTATTTTCCAATGTTACTAACAAGCCCTTTTCCAAAACTAATAAAATTGGATATTGTTCTATATCAATTTTAAGTATTGATTTTGATGGATCACGAGTCTTTAATAGTTCATTTATATTTTTCAACAATAGTAATGATTCACCATTGAATAAATAATATTCTTCATTGTTAATCTTGTAAATATATTCAATTTTATCAAATAATAAATTTTTTTCAAAAATTTTATCATCTTTACATTTGAGATATAATAATTCACCATTATTCAACAACAACAAGTCATTATTCTTATCTGTTTCACCATGAATTTTCAAAATACTTCTAAAATTTGAAATATCTGGGAAAACTTTATCAAATGATAAGATCCTAATCAGATCAATTTTAAAACTAACACCCACAGATTCAATTTGGAAATGATAGAATTTATTATTCACAGTGTAAATAATTATATCTTTCCCCAATACATTCATCAATTGAATATCAGCACCAAAATCATATTTAAAAATAATATAATCTGAATTAAAATTATCCTTTGAACTAAATCTTCTAAAATCAAATATAATTAATTCAGAACTAAACTTATTTTTATTTGTCATAATCAATAAATTAAAAGATTCAAACCATGTTAATTGTCCAATATCTAATTCTGCATTGAAATCATTAATATAAAAACTCCATTCATCATCAATAAAACAATGTATTAAAATTGCTCTTTTATTAGCCAATGCTAAATATTTAGCATCTTGTGAAATTGATACATGTTCCAAATTTGGTAATTGATGATATTGTTCATATGGTATATTAGTAACATTCCAATATGTTGGTTTATGATTTGATGTTGTATTCATTTCATGACCTGTATATATATGTATTTGAGATCCATTTATTAAGGTAGGACGTCTAATGTTATGATTTGTCTGTTTGGACAAATATGATTGTTTAATGAGTTGTAATGAATAGATGGATGATCCATCTGTGGTTATTAATTGTGTTGATAATGATGTAAGGGATAAATTTTTAATATTATCAAGCCATGATGATTTTTCTCCATGATCTAAAGAATTAAATAATGTTGCTCCAAATGTTGATAATAATTGCCAATGTCCACTTTGGAACACGATAGTCATGGTGTTCCCATCTCTAGACCAAGTGATCTTATGTATAGGCTGACCTAGGTCTTTGGTTTTAATCTCTTGTTTAATATCATAGTTATAGTAAATCAATGTGTTCCCAGAAATTAATACTAACAACTTGAATTGATCATTAATTGCACCATCAGTGGACTCCTGATATTTAGAAGTTTCAATGAAATTGGTGAATTTATCACCATCTCTTTGGAAAAACACAACATCACCATTATCTAATTTAAACACTAATAAATCTGATGTCCATGAAGAATAGATTATTTTGACAATTTTCCTCTCACCCAAGCCAAGATCTAAAAGATCATGTTTATCAGTGCCCAATTCCATCAATTGAGCACTAGTATTCGTCACAAGGAACACTTCATGTTTATTTAAAGCTTCATAATCCACAATTCCACTAGAAACTTTTAAAAACAATTTAAATCTCAATTGAAACTTCCAAATGGGACTTTCCACTTCAGCAGCTTGGAAAAATTGAGCCTGTCTTTCTGCGACAAGTCCATTTTGTAATAGGTTCCCACTATGTTGATGATAAACTGATAAAATTTCACAATCGTTATTTGAACTTGTTGGTTTTAAAATGGTGTAAATCAATAGGAAATTCTTATCTGTTTCAACAACAAGCATATCATCATCCAGGTTTCTCTTTAGCGACACGTTAGCACCATGTTTCTCCAGGGACTGCACTGATCTGTTATGCACTGCGATAGCTGAATTTGCCACTTGATCATATAGATATATCGATTTATCTGTTAACACAGCATACGGTTGTCCTTCGTTATTGCCAGCATTGACCTGTATTATCTTCTCCTCAGGCTGCTCAGTGCCGAGGTCTTGAAAATTGGGTAGTCCTATGACTTTTGGTGTCAAATATGGCCAGGTCATTGGGATTTTAAGTGGTGAATTGGTGATGTTTTTTGTTCAAGTTATTGTTTTGTTTATTTTCCTTGAAAATGGAGATCCGGGACTAGTGAGACTAATGAGACTAGTACACGGGACTACAAGGTCTAGACCAGTCCCATGATTTATATATCATTCGAATTATATACAAGATTCTATACCCAATCACTCAGCAGCCTCTATAACACCAGAGCCCAAACACACATCACCATCATAAACAGCTAGATACTGCCCCGGTGAAATTGCCCTAGCTTTTTCTTTCAACGTGAATACCAATTTATCCTTGGATATCCGATCAATTGCCTGTATATCCAATGGATTTTGTAAAGATCTATACTGGGCCTTAAGTCCACTTATATCTTTAATATCAAGCTCATCACCCAGTGGAGTGAAATCCTTGACATATACGATTTTTTTAAACAATAATTCATTATCTCCACCTTTAACTATAGTTATATCTTTGGTTTCGAAATTTTTTTCACAAACAAACCAAACACCTTTATATTCAGGATCACCTTGAGGCATTGATATTCCACATTTTTGTCCAATGGTTAAACTCCAAAGTCCATCATGTTTCCCCCATATTTTCCCATCTTTAGTTATAATATTCCCGGGGGAATCAACAAGGAAATTCTTGAGAAATTTTGTAAAAGTTCCCTGTGTCTGTGAAACAAAGCATAAACCTTGTGAATCTTTCTTCTCTGCAACGGCTAATTGCTCAGATCTTGCAATCTCACGGATCTCAGGCTTGGTATAATGACCAATGGGCAGCAAAATCTTGCTCAAAACAGATGGATTAATCTGGGACAGGTAATAACTTTGATCCTTTTGCTTATAGAATGATCTCATTAGTTGGAATTCCTTGGTGGTGCCATTTTGAAGTATTCTAGAGTAATGACCAGTGACTAACCACCATTTTTCATCTTTATATTTCTTTGAGACATAATCCACTAAACTACCAAACTTCACATACTTGTTACAGTTTATATCAGGATTCGGTGTCAATCCTTTATTATAAGTGTCCAACATTGGTTCGAAAACATCGATCCAATAATCCTTTTCGAAACTAACTCTTTCAATGGGTAGATCTAGTTGCTTAGCCACCGTCTGCACATCGTTCCAGTCCTGTTCCAAGCATCTCTCGTTATCCAGCTGGCTCCAGTTCTCCATGAAGATGCCCCTGCAGTTCTCATGCCTTTTAGCGTACAAAGAAGCTGCCACTGAAGAATCAACACCAGATGACATTGCAATGATCACCAAATCGTCCTTTCCTGGCGCAGCTTGGGTGTAGCCAGCGGGCACTCTCTCGCTGACCGAGGCCAGCCCTCGCACGCCTCTCCTCAGCGGGATATTGCCCAAACTAAGCCATTTTCTCATCATTTTAAAGCTGATTATTTGTTTCATTAAAATTGATATTTCAAAATTAATAATGTCTCTATATAAAAAAGATTTTCGGTTCGCGCACATCTTCACGACTTTTAAAAGTGAAAAAGACCCAAAATGAATTGACTAGTTGTTTTAAATGGCTTTTATCGTGGCGAAAATGAGCGGATACAGCACGAGAAACGGGCTCAAGAGTGTCTTTGAGCGGGCGAGGAAGTCGCTGGGCAGGGCCTCGCCGTGGGGGCTCGACCCGTACACCGAGATGATCTCTTTGACGAATGCTTTCAGCGATCACAGCTCGCAATCTGGGCCAAAAGAGCTGGTCACTGTGAAGTTGCCCAACAATCTCGAGAGACTACACCTGGGCCACTTGCAGCAGCTCATACGGATTGACACCAAGTACAAGAACACGAGGTTCCAGTTGCAAATTGATGAAGATCTAGAGAAACCAAGAGCCCTAAGAAACATCTTTATGATTGATAGATTCCTAGAGAATAAAGTAAATCCATACTATTCTGCCGGTGGGAGTATGTTTGAGTTGCAGAGTCAGAGCTTGGGGAAGAAACGGTTTCAGATATACTATGGAGAGCATTTGAGTAAGCATGGTGTGAAACCCACGGGAAGAGAAGTTGATATTGTTCCAAGTGCTACAAAGATCTCTGTGAACCATGGAGATTTGAAGCTTGTCATTGAAGTGTTGTCATTGGTCACGGTGCCCTATATCAGGGCCATTGGTATATCCAAGAATCATTCAAAGTTCGAACAGTTGATTAATCAAACTGTGGATTTACCTATTGTTGGTGAAATTGGATTCATAGAGACCAATGATTTGACCAATGATAAATTAGTAGCATTGGTTCCATCAATGATTGCAAAACATCGGAATTTTTTCAATGAACCTGGTCCATATACATCAATATTGGATTTACATAAGGTCCCCGAGTTGGATAAAGAATTAAATTCAAATGAATTGGCTCAATATGTTGCTAAAATTTTCCAAGTGTCAACACCATTTGCATTAATTACACCTTATGTTGTGGAGAAGTATTTTAAAGATAATGAACCTTTGACAAGGATTATAAATGGACGTGAAAAGCATTTTGTCAAACCACAAGAAGAGATTGTTAATGATGATCAAGATTCTGTTAAAAATATTAACCAATGGATATATGGACATGATTCCAAGTTTAAAGATGAAACGCAATTTCTTCGTGGGAATAAAAATGAAGTCCCATTAAGACTAAGTTCATTAGATTATCAATCATTGGAAAATTTAATGTATAAGGGACAAAGATTAAATAGAGGTAGATTAAATGATGTTCCAATTCATTATAAAAAAATTTCCACAGATATCCTTAGATCAATATTACTAAGTAAAGAAATCATTTCAGATCAAAATATAATTGATGAATATGCAATTATTGATTTATGGTCAAGTATATTACAACATCAATTTTTTGAATATGGTAATGAAAAATTTGAATATTATAATGATTTGAAAAAAGGGATATTAAATGATAAAATTCAAAATATTGAAACATGGGATAGATTAATTTTGGGGAAATTTTTTAAAATTAAAGATAAAAATTCATTTAATAGATTTATTCATGATTTTGCTCAATATTTAACAATAGTTTTCAATGAAACTGCACCACATTCACATAAAAGGAGAGACGTTTTAAGGGATATTACACAAAATATTACATATAGATTGATATTCACAGAATCAATGTATTATTATCCATGTTTATCAAAATTTTTCATTGAGAAATTAAATTTTAAAGGCCCAATACCAAATAAAGTTTCCGGTGAGGAAATTAATATTCATAATAAATATTTATCATACAAAATTGAAAAAAATCATGAAATTGATGAAAGACAAAAAGATTTATTTAGAGCTGTTAAATCCATTACATCATTTACAGATTTTACAAAATTTTATAAAGTTAAACCAATTTTAAAAACATCAAATCAAGTATTGATTGATAATTTTGAACTTTTAAATAAAGCCAGTGAATTTGAATTAATAATGTTGAGCCCTGAGGAGGAGTATCATAGATATGATCGATTAATTGAAAGAATTTCAAGATTAGATTCCAATACTGAATTAATTCTTTATAGAAATTTACATACAACAAATGATGTACCAGAATGGTTAAGATTTAAATTTTCCACACTGAGATTCAAGACAAATTCTCAAATCCCATTGGAAGAGTTAAAACGTGATTTATTATATCGTTTCATTAATGATATAAATTATTTATCAATACAGAAGAAATTTTCTGAAAGAATTAAAAAATCCATGATTAAATTTGTTGCCAAATTTGTTGATTCATTACCATCAGAAGTTTTATATAATTCACAAATTGAATCAATTAAAGATATTAAAAATTTTAAACCAATTGAAAAAAGAGAATCAATTAAAATTATTGATTTAGAACTTGTTGAACAATTAAGAAATGCACATACTGATCGTGATAGATTAAATGATATAATTACAAATTTTTTAACAAGAAATAATCAACAAGATTTTGCAAGAAATTTTAATCAATAGATATGGAATTTATGAATTTATTAATGTTTGAATTTAAATTTAAGAAATTTTGTAATAAATTGATTGAACGAATGAGTAGATTGTTATATTTGATCTCTAGTGCAGATAATCTTTGAGAATGAGTTCCAATTTCATTACTCTTTGTTAAGATTAATGGATCAATATCCAATTGGGGAATTTTCTGTAAATTGATTAACTTTTCAGATAACCCCCCTATCTTTTCTAAATGCGCCAAAATGAATTGTTTCCGTATCATTATTTCATCATCACTAACCTGTTGGAACTCCTTATCATAATAAAACCGTATTTGTGATTGATTTAAATTTTGAAATAGTTTAATCAATCTGGGGTTTTTCTGAATGTATTGGTTTATATGGTTGTTCAAGTTGAGAATAGTGGTGGCCAATGGGCTGTTCCCTTCGTCTACGTCCACCAGTAGCTCCAATCTATCCAATCTTTCACTAATAATCTCCATCTTGTGTAATAACAATATAATAACAATATAATAACAATATATTATTATAATTTATTTCAAGGTCACCCTCCTGTTTTCGCGAATTAATTTCCGCGAATTTTCATAATTCTTAAATTGGAATTTCTAAAGGGGCAATTATCAACAATCAACAATCAACAAAACAAGCATAAACTGAAAGAATAGATTAAACGAATTTAAAATGGTGAGTTATGTGATGTGTCAATTGGAGTTGTTCAATTGAAATTGTTCAATTGACTCAATTGAATGTTTTACTAACAATTGAAGTCAAGATCAGGGTACGTGTTATCATAAATTTGATAATGTATTATACTAACTATAATAGTGTTGTTGTTGCTGACGAATCATTAAAAGCATTTAATGAATTAAAATTAGGTAAAAAATATAAATTCATCTTGTATGAATTAAACTCTAGTAAAACTGAAATTGTTGTTAAAGAAACTTCAACATCACAAGATTATGATGAATTTTTAGGTAAATTACCAGAAAATGATAGTTTATATGCAGTTTATGATTTTGAATATGAAATTAGTGGCGAGGGTAAAAGATCAAAGATTATCTTTTTTGCTTGGTCACCAGATACTGCACCAATTAGATCCAAGATGGTTTATGCTTCTTCTAAAGATGCCTTGAGAAAAGCATTGAATGGTGTTGCATCTGATATTCAAGGTACTGATTATAGTGAAGTTTCATATGAAACAATTTTGAAAAAAGTTAGTAGTTCTGTGTAAATTTTAAAATGTTTAAATTGAATGGCTATTTTTACCGGATTTGTAGTGGCTTTTCGTGGGTACTTGATAAGAAAAGTTTGAACTTTCTTGTTCTTCTTCTTCTTCTATATCATCAACATGCTTGTACTGTATATTGTTGCTATCCTCGCATTGCTAGGATTCATATTCCTACCACAAGTTGTTGATCATTTCAACTTACCAATAAACAATCCAGATGAAATACTATGTAAACCAATTAGAAAATTAACCAATTTAAGATTTTGGATTATAAAGCAATATCGTGGGATTGTTGGACCTCAATTAGGTGGTAAAATTACTAAATTATATGTTTATCCTATTAAATCAGCATCACATATTTCACCAGAGACATGGGAAATTGATGAATTTGGAATGAAACATGATCGTCAATATTGTTTTGCATTTTGGGATGATACTAAGCGGGCATATATAGCTTATAATCAACCAGCTGCACCTAGGTTTTCCTTAATCAGGACTAGTTATAATTTGCAGGAGAATTGGTTTAGATTTGAGTATCCTGTAAAGAATGGGACTAGTTTCTTTAAACTACCATGTGTTGTTGATGATGAGTTTATTCAAAGGAATAGAGTTGAAGACTCTGTGGAAAAAAAAGAGTTTGACATGTGGGGGGTCCCCATGTATACAATTGACGTTGGCAAAGCTGTTCCATTGGACTTCTTCGAGTCTATGAACCTGAACAGGCCTGGCTCGACTTTGTTGGTGTCAAATGTTCGGAAGGTTGTCAAGACTGGAGCTCCAAGAGAGCTTAAACTCACACGAGAGACCTTGTTCCACGATTACTACCCACTGCATTTACTCTCGCAGGGACTTGTTGATGAAGTGAATCAGAGGATCAGAGAGCAGAAGAAGGAAAGGCAGATCGAGCCCTTGCAGTACAGACCGAACTGGGTCGTGGATAACACTGTGGACATGGATCAGTGGTTTGACATTCGAGTGAATGGGCAGCGAGTGTTTGTGACGCAGAAGTGTGCTCGTTGTCCCGTGGGGAATGTCGTGAGAGATAAAGGTATCATGGACAAGACGAGCATCGTGTCCAAGACTGTGCGAGACTTCAGACGAGTCGATCCTGGAGATCCCAAGAAGAACTATCTCGGTGTGTATGCGATCCACGAGGGCTCTGGGTATAGTGTGAGTGTTGGTGATGAGCTGTGGCTGGTGGAGCAGAGACTGAATGAGTATGAGGTGCCGAGGTGAGTGTTGTATATTGTATTGTATATATCTATATCTATATCTATTTTCTATATTCTATTCTATATTATATTCTATGTTTTTCATGGTTATGTCTCTCCATATAATGTATAACCTAATCTATGCATCCCGCGAATCTCGTAAAGCACGGTGATTGGAACAATTGGTTATCTAGGAACAACAATTGTATAAAGAGGGCTCTTGATGGCTTGTTGATGTTGATGTTGATGTTTGTGTTGTCATCACCAAGATGCAGAGAATAAGCAAGCCCAAGACCAGGCAAAGAACCACTTTGGAACAGAAAATCATGATATTGGACCATTATCACCAGTCAAATAGACCACAGGCTGAAACGGTACAATTGTTTAAATCACAATATTCAATATCCACTTCAAGTTTTAGTGAATGGTTGAAAGATGAACAAAACTTGAGAGAGTTATTTAAGAATTCTAATGATTTCTTGAAGAAATCCAAGAGGAAATTGATTTTCAAATATGACAAGATTAATCAAGAAATGGATCAACTAGTAGAGGAAAGACTAAAGCAAGGTGGTACGATAAATGAACCATTCCTAAGGGAACATTGGGTTATATTTGCCCAAAAGCACGGCGTCGAAGATCCCAAGAGATTGCTAAGTTTCAGTCATGGTTGGTTATCACAATTTAAGAAACGTCATGGATTAGATAAACAATCAAAATTAAAACCAATACAATCAACAAATAATTTTTTAAATATTGAATTGAACGAGGATTATATGAATTTAGCTACAAATATAAACAATTATGAAACATTAATTGATAATGATACCCAGGGAGATTCATTTTTAAATACACCAACATTAATAAATCCACATTCAGAATCAATTAAAACCACAACAATAGATACAACAATAATATCAGAAGGAGATTTTGAATTATTTTTAAATAAATATGGTCAAGATTTTTTACAATTTAATAAATTAAAATATCCAAATACTTATGCATTACTTGGTGAAATACGTTCAACTTTCCAAAATGAAAAACAATTAATTAATGATAGAAATCTTAGAGAATTATTTAAAAGATGAATTAGATTTAGATCATATTGTAGTCACTCGGTATTAAGATCATTAACGGTATAACGGTTATTATAACCCCTCCATGCACAAATTTAGGGGTACCGATTTATCCTTTACATATAGGGGTAAACATAGCTCAATATATCATTATCTATCTCTGTACATCACTTTTCCTTTTTTTAGGATTTATAATCTCTTCTATTGGTTCTTTATCTGAAATTTCCCTTATAGTACCAATTCTTGATTCCTTGGATTCATCATCTTGTGGTAAATAAATTTCTTGATTTAAAAATTCATCAAGATCAAAATTTTGTACTCCATTATTATTATTATTGTTATTAACACTTGTTTCTTTGGATTTACTTGTAGGTTCCTGTTGTTCTTGTTGAATCCTTTGTATTATATCATTTATTGATTGACCTTGTTCTTCAATAGTTTTAGATAAATCTTCAAAACTTGGTTGATGTGTACGTATCACTGGACGGTCATGTGGATCTATTTGTTGTTGAATTTGTTCTTGTAATTGCTTTTGAGCTTGTTGTTGTTGTTGGATTTGTTGTTGTTGTTGTTGAACATTATTTAATTGTTCTTGTAATTTTTGATTTTTTTCATTTGACATTTGAAAATTATCTGATGGTAAATATTGATTATAACTTGTTGTTGTTGGTGTACGAATAATTTCTTGAATTGGAGATTCAAAATCTCCACTACCTTGTGGTGTATTTGAATCTGATGTGGGATTTGAAACATGACGAGTTTGTGAAATCATTAATCTATTTCTCATTGGAGGTTTTGGTGTAGATTTATATTCATCAACTGACCCTGTGGAACTTGGTGTATTAACTGAAGGTGAACCTTGATAAACCATACCACCATTATTTTGTAAATATGCATTATGTGGTCCTAATCCTAAATTATGTTCAATACTTGGTAATTTATTACCATAAACACTTGCTAAAAATTGTAATATTTTTTCAATCTTATCATTTTGTACAAGATTTTTCTCCCTGGAACTAAATAATTCTTGCCATAATAATTCATTATCAGATCTAACTCTTGAAAGTTCTTGTGTAATTTTTTGTTGATTATTTTTCAAATTATTTAATTCTGTAACTAATAAATTAACATCAAATTTTAATCCACCGGTGTTATTACCACTTTGTCCTTGGTTTACATCATTATCTTCACCTGGTTTATTTCTTACTATAAGATCTAATAATTCAGGTTTACCCTTTATAAAATTTTTATTTTCAAATTGCCATTTTTCATCACTATGTAATGAACCAGAACTTGGATCTTGTACTTTATGCCATCCATACATGTTTAATTGACGTACAAAACTTGCAAAATTTGAATGTTTAAAATATTTGGGTAAAATTTTTTGCACAAATGATTCTCTATTTGTTACAATAAATGATTTACCATCTTTATACCAATTTATCAAATCTTTGTTTTGTGGATCATTAACCATGGACCACACCTTCAACACAAACGCTGGTTTGCTCTTTGACGTCTTGGCCTTTTTATTTGATGGTATTGGTGTCACAGATTTGGAATTCTTGGTTATAGCAAGATAATTTGGATCCGTAGTGGTGTCATTTATGACTTGATAAGGTGCCAGCTGGTTATTCGAGATCTCCTCAATGTTGTCCGCGTGGGCAAAGGCATCACCACTGTTCACATTCAAATCTGAGTCCACTTGTAAGGCATCTGGTGGTATCATGTTGAGGAAATCATCATTGTTATGACCTAGTGTATTCGCATCAGCGAAAAACCCGTTGTTCTCTTGCAATGGAATAGGACTGTTGGAGCCTGACATGTTCACACTGGGCACGTTGTTGTTCTGTGGATAGGCAATAGGAACTCTCCCGGAACGAAGCCTTTGTTGTTGTCTGTTTGGATTGAACATGTTGTGATGTTATCCCATGTAAAAAATTGCCAGTGCTGACTCAGCGGGCGGGCGCTGTGTTATGTAAGCGGTGTTGGATTGGTGTTGTTTGCCCTGTTTGGTGCAATTTGGGTGGAGATGGGCTGTTGTTGATTGTGTGTTCAACGGTTAGAAACTGATACGTTATTTCCAAGCACAAAAACTCACCAATTAACCCTTGATACCTCGCTAAATTTGAGCTTCGGTAGTGTTTACCTGCAAATTCGACACTGCATGAGATTCGAACAATTGCGGGATTAGTCAGCGATTATATAAGCAGAACTATATTAATTAAATCTGTCATTTTGCGAGTGTCTGTAATTAATATTGATTTTTGATATTACACAACTTGTATAGCTTTAACCGCCACAACGGAACATCAACAAATGATGCTGAGATCGGGTGCTGTGAGGTCCACGGGGAGAATTTGCCTGGGAAGGCCAGGATTGCACAAGTCGCTGCTGTCGAGGAGGTCTTTGGAGACAAAAGCTGGAGAAAGTGGTCAATCAAAGGGTAAACAAGATGATAAGAGACAAACCATTAGGACAATAGCTGCATTCACTGCTGGGTCGCTGTTTGGGTTCTATTTCACCTTTAGAGAGGCATTGGCGAACCCGCCAGAGTTTGTGTTCCCACATTCGTCCAAGACAGATCTAGACGAGTTACCATCTCCAAGATATGCCAATAGTATCGAATTCAAATTGGCAAGGGAGAAATTCAAAGAGATCTTGGGAGAGGAGAATGTATCCATTTCAGAACCCGATATAGAATCACACACAAGAAATAACTACACCCTGCATGAACCTCAACCTCATGAAAAACCACAATTGATCCTATACCCAACCTCCACGGAGCAAGTATCAAAAATAATGACCATTGCTCATGATTACAGAACACCTGTAATACCATTTTGTGGTGGTACCTCTATTGAAGGTCAATACATATCTTCAAAGCAACCTTGTGTCATTGTGGATCTTTCCAAAATAAACAATATCACACATTTCAGCCCCAGAGATTTAGATATCTCTGTTGGTGCTGGTGTTAGTTGGCAAGATATTAATGAATTTGTTGATGAATATGGATTAATGCTAGGTCCAGATCCTGCACCCGGTGCATTGATTGGAGGTATGATTGGTACATCATGTTCAGGAACAAATGCAATGAGATATGGAACAATGAAAGAAACTGTATTAAATTTAACAGTTGTTTTACCTGATGGATCCATTATCAAGACCAAGCAACGTGCTAAAAAATCATCAAATGGTTATAATTTAACAAATTTATTTGTTGGTTCAGAAGGAACTTTAGGTATAGTCACTGAAGCAACATTAAAATTACATATTAAACCAAAATTTGAAACAATTGCCGTTGTTAGTTTTAATTCCATTGTGGATGCTACCAATACCGTTACACAATTAATATCTGAAGGTGTTCAATTAAATGCAGTGGAATTATTAGATGAAAGAATGATGAGTTGTATAAATTATTCAAAACAAACTTCAAAGATTTGGGATGAAAAACCAACATTATTTTTCAAAATTGGTTCAAATAATACCAAAATCTTGAATGAAATTATTAAAGATGTTAAAACTATAAGTAAACAACATAATTACTATAATTTCCAATTTGCTAAAAATGAATCTCAACAACAAGAATTATGGAGTGCAAGAAAATCAATTTTTTGGTCATCAATAGATTATGGTCGTTCACAAATTTCTTCAAATGTTAAAATTTGGTCAACTGATGTTGCAGTCCCTATTGCAAATTTAAGTAAAATGATTGAAGAAACAATTAAAGATACTGAAAAAACAGGATTATATACAACAATTGTTGGTCATGTTGGTGATGGGAATTTCCATTGTTTAGTAATGTATGATTTAAAAGATGTTGATAAAGCAATGGAATTAGTTGATAGAATGACTGAAAGATCAATAAAATTTGAAGGAACATGTTCAGGTGAACATGGAATTGGTATGTCTAAGAGAAATCATTTAGAAAAAGAATTAGGTAAAGAAACTATTCAAGTTATGAGAAAATTAAAATTGAGTTTAGATCCTTTAAGAATTATGAATCCTGATAAGATTTTTAAAATTGATCCTGCTGATAGACATTGAATTACATACATATAATTAACGATATTATATATATATATTATAACACGGGTATATGTAGACTATTTAGCAATTGCTGTGTGTTGAACATTTTCCACAGCTTGTGACTCATGAGATGTACCGATAACATCATCATTTTCCACTTCACCTTCTTGATTAAATCTAAGTTTTTCAGCTTTTCTAAATAATTCATCTCTTTCAGCATCAGTTAATTCATTTTTTTTTTTGTTCTTAATCCAATACATTGGATTTAAATGTCTCATTCCTAAATTTTTACAAAATGGTAAATGTCCAGTTTTCTCTTCAAAAAGCATTAATAAAACAACAATTATTAATGCTAACCAATATAAATTATAAGCCAACATTGAACCGATATATCCAGTGTTTTGCCATCCTAATAATGAGTTGAAAACATCCCAACCGTTATCCAATTCTGGGTTACAACAGTTAACGTGGTAGACACTCTTGGAAATATCATATGAACCATTACCATCACCAGATTCTGAAGCATCACCACCGGTGGCCTTGTTAAATGCATTGTTTTCAAAATACCAAACACCTCTGGAAAACAACCCAGCTGAAATTAAATATAAGATACATGTAGATATAACCAAAAAGATTTGCATGGATGAATATGAAACACCGTAATACAAGGCGACACCGACAGAGATACCTGCAATTAACCCAACAACAACTGGTAATGGATACGAGGTACCTTTAGCACCTTGAGTAGTAACACCTGCACCAGCAACGAAAACAACAGCTTCTAAACCTTCTCTTAATGTAGTCAAGGCTGGTAATAAAAACATGGAATATTTCTTTGTTAAGTATCCGATTCTAAAACGATCAATTTTTCTTTCTGGAACTTGAACTAGAGATCTTGCAATTTTAACTCTCCATTTTGCTTGCATCTTGTTAATTCTCAACATTGCAATACCCATAAATGAAATCATCACGGTAGCAATCATACAAAAGATACCTTCCCAAATATCTTCAGCACCACCAAAAATATCATTTTCCAACCCGTAATAAGCACCAATCATACCACCACCAATACATAAACAAATGAAAACACCAACAACAGCCCCAGCATAGACTTGTATCTTTAACTTTTTATATAATTTCTTATCATTTTCACCAATAGCTTGTTTTAAAAATGATAAAAGCACTGAAATAACAATAACAGCTTCAAGACATTCTCTTAAAACGACGAAAAACACCGCAACGTTGAAAACTTTTGAAGAAGACCCCATTATGTTTTATGATTAATGACTTGAACGAAAAAAAAACTGTAGATCCAACCGATGAAAGGATTTTCCTCCATATTTATAATGAAAAATTTGGAGATCCCTAGAAATAGCATAGGCATCCAATGTCGGCATTATAAATTCTTTAATTTCTTATTCATAAGCAGTCATAACGTCCTTAAATGAAACGCAGACTTTATCAGATCATGCAATATTTAATCGTAAAGATCTAAGGTCTAGGTTCAATGCTTTCCTTTTGCAGATGAGACAGATGGCATTTTTAACGTTCCAGCTTAAAGCCAAGATTATCGTTTTCAATATCAAGATTTTTGATATACTTATCTCATATCTTTCAGAAAGCTAATTGTGTAAAGTTTCTTCAAAATTCAAGTCGATATTGATCTTTTAGACCCCCAAGAATCCAATAATTAACTCATAAAGACCAAATACATCCAATCTAGTCCTGAAGACAAAAATTCATATCCTTATGAGCCGAAAGACAGGACAACAAACATCAACACCGGACACCCAAAACTTCACAGGACAACCCAAGCAGCTAAAGCCTCTTCATCACACTATTGGACAAACCCTTGTTGCAGCAGTGTTTACTTTTCACGGTTCTTCGTTGAAGCGGCTAATATTTCACGAGTTTTGTGTCAAAAGATGTGTTGATGTTTATGTTTTTTCATATATGATTGTTTTGAAAAAAACATGGAAAAACATCCGGATTAGGAAGGAGACGATATTCTACAATTATTTCATTAGCGTATTAATATATTAAAATCAAACCATATATAAACAAGATTTAGGATCTATTAAAAGCCTATGCTAACTCTATTTAGCAGTGGCTGTATGTTGAACAGTTTCAACACCTTGTTCAATTTCTTGAGATTCAGAAGAACCAACAACTTCACCATTTTCCACTTCACCTTCTTGATTAAATCTAAGCTTTTCAGCTTTTCTGAATAATTCATCTCTTTCAGCATCAGTTAATTCATTCTTCTTCTTGTTTTTGATCCAATACATTGGGTTCAAATGTCTCAATTTCAAGTTTTTGCAGAATGGTAAGTGACCTTTCTTTTCTTCGAATAACATTAATAAGACAACAACGATCAAGACTAACCAATACAAGTTATAAGCTAAGACTGAACCGATGTAACCAGTATTTTGCCATCCTAACAATGAGTTGAAGACATCCCAACCGTTATCCAATTCTGGGTTACAACAGTTAACGTGGTAGACAGTCTTGGAAATATCATATGAACCGTTACCATCACCAGATTCTGAAGCATCACCACCAGTGGCCTTATTAAAAGTGTTGGTTTCAAAATACCAAACACCTCTTGAGAATAAACCTGCAGCAATCAAGTATAAGATACATGTGGAAATGACCAAGAAAACTTGCATAGATGAGTATGAAACACCGTAATACAAGGCAACACCGACAGAGATACCTGCAATTAACCCAACAACGACTGGTAATGGATATGAAGTACCTTTAGCACCTTGAGTAGTGACACCTGCACCAGCAACGAAAACGACAGCTTCTAACCCTTCTCTTAATGTAGTCAAGGCTGGTAATAAGAACATGGCATATTTCTTTGTCAAATAACCCAATTTGAAACGGTCAACTTTTCTTTCTGGAACTTCAACTAATGATCTTGCAATCTTGACTCTCCATTTAGCTTGCATCTTATTGATTCTCAACATGGCAATACCCATGAATGAAATCATCACGGTAGCAATCATACAGAAAATACCTTCCCAAATATCTTCAGCACCACCAAAGATATCATTTTCCAAACCATAATAGGCACCAATCATACCACCACCGATACATAAACAGATAAACACACCGACAACAGCCCCGGCATAGACTTGAATTCTCAATTTCTTGTATAGTTTTGGATCATTTTCACCAATGGCTTGTTTCAAGAAGGATAATAAAACTGAAATGACAATAACAGCTTCCAAACATTCTCTTAACACAACGAAGAACACGGCAACGTTAAAGACTTTTGAAGAAGACCCCATCTTGAATTGATAATTGACGGACTAATCAGGATCTTGATACAGTATATCAAATACTAATCTGAATGAGAAAACTCTGGGATAATTGGGCTTATTTATATCCCACTGAAATATTTATTCACCCTTTCTGAAAAAGTTTCGTACAAACGCATCGGTGAATTGACCGATTGTTTCTTCTTCTGCATCCTCTTAAAATTTAAACCTTGGGCTTAAAGTTTTAAATAACGATGCAGATTAATCAGATTATGCATGGACACAAATTGTTTGACACTCTGATTGGTGGTAAACATGAAACCGTACCAACATTGGAAGAAACACATCACACAACTAACCTACCCAATACCCATTACATCTCTTTTTCCCAGCCATTGCAACAGCCTTTCCAGGCAAAGCAGCCATCTTGTCCAACGACTTTTGAGTGAAGATTAGACCACTTTGTACAACTTTCCACCATCGGACTTATATTCACACCTCGTTCTGGCCGTCCAATCGAGACTTTAGAGAGTTGTCTCAAGGACTATGTCTTGATGTCTTCCTTCTGGCCCGAGACATCCAGGACAGACCAACGTTGAAGAACGGCTGCAATGGACAAACCCTTGGTGCATGTTTGTTTACTTTTCAGCAGCTTGACACAACCTCCAAGCTCATAATGGGCCCCATATATAACCTCCAAGATCAAACATCAACACTTTTGTGTCAAATCCATCTGTTTATATACTTGATCCAGTCGAAACTTCTTGGCTCAGCGGCCGTATGCGGGAAATATCCGTAAACGGGCGTTCCAGGCTTGGCACAGAAAATTTATATGAGGATATTGAGCTGATTATCTTTTACATCTACACTAAAATCTTTGGTTCATATGTTGTTAAACAACTTCATTAAATTGTATTATGATTAATTAAAAACTCTAGATATATGGTATTCCGCTTTATTTAGCAGTAGCTGTTTCTTGAACTTGAGTCACATTGTTGATTTCACCATCTTGGTTGAATCTAACATCTTGAGCTCTTCTGAACAAGTCATCTCTTTCAGCATCGGTTAATTCATTCTTCTTCTTGTTTTTGATCCAGTACATTGGGTTCAAATGTCTCAATTTCAAGTTTTTGCAGAATGGTAAGTGACCTTTCTTTTCTTCGAATAACATTAACAAGACAACAACGATCAAGACTAACCAATACAAGTTGTAGGCTAAGACTGAACCGATGTAACCAGTGTTTTGCCATCCTAATAATGAGTTAAAGACATCCCAACCGTTATCCAATTCTGGGTTACAACAGTTAACATGGTAAACAGCTTTTGAGATATCGTAAGAACCATTACCATCACCAGATTCTGAAGCATCACCACCAGTGGCCTTGTTGAAAGTGTTGGTTTCGAAATACCAAACACCTCTTGAGAATAAACCAGCTGCAATCAAGTACAAGATACATGTGGAAATGACTAAAAACACTTGTAAAGAAGAGTAAGAAACACCGTAATATAAGGCAACACCAACCAAACAACCAGCTAATAAACCGATAACAACTGGCAAGGGATATGATGAGGCTTTTGAACCTTGGGTAGTGACACCAGCACCAGCAACGAAAACAACAGCTTCTAAACCTTCTCTTAAAGTGGTGACGAAAGGTAATAAGAACATGGCATATTTTTTAGCCAAGTAACCAAATCTAAAACGATCTCTTTTTCTTTCTGGAACTTCAACAAGAGATTTAGCAATTTTAACTCTCCATTTAGCTTGCATCTTATTAATTCTTAACATTGCAATACCCATAAATGAAATCATAACTGTGGCAATCATACAGAAAATACCTTCCCAAATATCTTCAGCATTACCGAAAATATCATTTTCTAACCCATAGTAAGCACCAATCATACCACCACCGATACATAAACAGATGAAAACACCAGAAATGGCACCAATCCAAACTTGTTTTCTTAATTTCTTATATAATTGTTGATCATCATTACCAATGGCTTGTTTTAAAAAGGATAATAAAACTGAAATAACGATAACAGCTTCAAGACATTCTCTAAAGACAACGAAGAACACTGCAACGTTGAAAACTTTTTGTGTAGCACCCATCGTTGAAGTTTGTTGTTTAATACAAAGAGCTGAATAAACAATTCAAGGAAAAAGATGACCTTTTAATATATTTATACAAAAGAATTTTTTCATGGGAAAGGGTACACCTAGAAAAAAAAAATAAGCTTCCTGATGGTGTTAGATTAAAGCGACAAAAGTCTTGGTATACAGATTCTGTAGAAATATGTCCACCGGCTACCAAGCGTTTGTCCCGCTGGGGTGTCCCGTGTCCCAGAGTTGATTGATCTGATAAGGCAGATTTGTCCAGACCTAGACCGACAAGTCTGGACAAGGCAGCCGGGCGGGAGTAAAAACTGGTGGACATATGTGAGTCGGTGTGGGACGTGGGGACACATCGGAAGAAATATGGGACATGTCCAGCCAAAAAGAACAAGACTTTTGGTCGTCTATAAACTTTTGATAGGTTTCTTGTCTATTGTTCAGCAAACAAAGGGGATAAAGAAATCTATCGCGGTGGTATGAAACGATTCAGAGTTTATGAGGATCATACACCAAATACTTAACCAAATAGTTAGGATGTTATGACCCATGTCCAGGCTTCAAAAACGATCTATGCGTGGTGGTTTACGATCGGGAAAAGAATTGTCCAGAGACCGGGTGTAAAGTTGGAACTCGGTATGGGAAGTTTGATAATTTCTGTATCACCCCATTCAAATTTAAAATTTTTGCAAGGAACAACAAACAAGAGTATGAGTTCAACTATATCATACTGAACAAATTCTTTACCACTTATAGCTCCTTCTCTTAGCTCTCTCACCACAATCTCTTCAGTTAACACCAACCAAAAATCCCAGTTCAACTAGTTTTCAAATTTCTCAACAGTTTCAACTTTTTTGATGCTTGATCGGGCTTAAAATTAAAATCAATGCAGCCAATTTTTTAACCAATAGCGAAATGAATAACCAAAATTCACCTGAACAATGCTAAACGCCAAAAATCCCAATTTAAACCCTGAGAGAAACTTAAGCTTTTTACACTCATGTTTATTGGCTACATATTCATCGTAGATTACCTAGATAATCATCAGATTTGGTAAAAGAAACCTCGTATACATCCCACATAACAGTTTTATAGCGAATCATACGTAGCTCACTGGGTAAATGGGTAATGCCTACAGGAATACCAATTTCAAAGTAACAAACTTCTGGGTGCATTGTACAGCTGACTATAGAGAGTGAATATAAATTATAGCTATCCATTGTTCACCATTCACCCTTCTAAACGAAAATTTTGCATGGTTAACTCTCTGATTCAACGGACTTTCAATTGGTCTTCAAGCTCAAAGGCATCGGCAGCGTTAAGATCGGTGTTTTTTTCATCACACCAGTGTTATAAAACCATACATAAATTTCACACCTTTGGACATACAACCAAATTATCCATTTGATCGCTCATACACGGCCATCCTCGTAAAGAACTACAGAACGACCCTTTAAAAAGTCGTACTGATACTTTACCTATGCAGAATAGCTCTTTGTAATCTGTAGCATCAATTCCATAGTACGCAAATCTTTCATCGGGTATTAATAGACTAATCAGATATGATCAGGCATAATCAGTTTGATCAAAGATGTCATGGTGTATAAGACTTCTTTCTTTACAACCAATTACCAACTTGCAGAACAACCACTGGTTTATAACCACTCATATCTTTTCCATCTTAAAACTCTTGTCATTGTTCTGTGCAACATGTACATCAAGTGCATAAATCGTTCAATAACAAATCATCAATTAATTTCCACCAGGAAGTGGTGGGAAATCATCATTATTCAAATATTGATTTGAATCATTGTAAAATTGAGTCTTATTAGGTTGATTGTAATGACTTTGATTAGACCAATTGGAAGTTGTTTGATTTTTTGAAAATGTGGTAACTTGTGAAGGTTTAAACATTTTGGAAGTGTTAACTTTTCTTTTATACTTGTTTTCTTTTTGGAACTGCTCACGATGATGTGCTGTTTTATCTAGTGCCAATTCATATTTTATCAATTCTAATTTGGTTAGGTGTTCATGTATAACGATACTGGAATCATAATCCAATTTATTGATTTCAATGAACAATCCTCTGATAAAATCACAAGTTTGAGATATAATATGATTGTTCAAAGTTAATTGTTCATAGAGTGCAAATTCATGAGATTCCATATCATCAAGTTTAGCTTGAACTTTTTTAAAATTTTCAATCTTGAGAGTTTCAATTTGATGTTTTTGATCTCTTATATTTGTCATTACATTATCAATTGAATTTTGATAATCATGATTTAATTGTTCAATCTCTTGATTATAGTGTAATTTTTTTGCAAGAATCCTTTTCAACTCCTTATTTTGTCTTAATAATTGAGCCTTATCATCATCAATTTCTTCACCATCAACATTTTTTGAACCATTCTCAATGGATCCCGCGTCATTACCACTATATTGAGCTATGAATTGATTCAATTTTCGTAAAACAGCACTATTATCTGATGATCCTTTATTTAATTGTCTTATCAATGAATCAACTTTATCCACAATAGATTTTTTTAACTTGGTATTATCACCAGTGATTTTTTGTAAATCATCCACTACTTTATTAAAATGATCCAAGTTCTCACCTTGTGGGATATAGTTCTGTGATATAGACATTTTGTAAAGCTTTGACCAAATCAATTAATTGGGAAATTGTTGAAATATGTGCCACTCAAATTTAAATATCCTTTGTTTAAAAATGCGCCAACCCCGAAATATAAATCGAAATTCGCGTATTTCTTGATCTAGACTTTTAGTTAACAATAGAAGTCAATTTACAGGTTTAATTGGGCAAATATGTGAGAAGTGGTGGTAGTATATATAGACTAGTATATCGACAGTGATTAATATTTCAGTCTTCAGATTCCCACCTTCTTTCGAAAACCTCTATTACCAAAATTCCCTTCTAATCTGTCAAATTCCATGTGTCGAGAATTTTTTCCCGTATAGACAAATGATAATACCAAGCATTTTTGATTCTTCCACGTAAATAACATTGGTTAGCTATTGTACCTGATTTTTACCAAGTCCATTCATTTCACTCCTTTTACATCAAGATACATCTTCTGACATACTTACTGATCAGATAAACTCATCTTTTTTTCTTATCACATTCCATCTCTGTTTCATTTAATACCCATTCTTCAAAATGTCATCATCTCCACCATCACAAGGTCAATCAAGTCATAGAAGGCGATCTTCAATTTATAATTCATTTCATGATGTATTAAATGCTGGTGGTAAGAACTCTATAAATAATTTTGCATCATCTTATTCACGTTCTGCAAATTTTATCAATGCAGATTTTGATTATTCTCAACGTCCAAAGACATTGACAATTGGTGGTGGTCAACAAGCTGATGAAGAATCTGCATTAATAGATGAAGATACACCGAGTACATACACAGGACTGGACCAACCTGTTAATGACCCAGTTGTTGAGAATGACGATGAGGAAAATACAAGTATAAGAGAAGAGGTTCTTTCCAAATCAGGGAATAGTACATCACCACAAACAATTTTCAATGGTATAAATACATTAATTGGGATTGGTATTCTTACATTACCATTAGGTTTACATTATGCCGGATGGGTATTGGGATCAGTGATCTTATTACTCTGTGCATTATCTTCACAATTTACTGCCAAAATTTTATCTGAATGTTTAAAGAAAAATGGTAATTTGAAAACGTATGGTGATATTGCACGTTATTCATATGGTAATGTTGCACATTTAGTTGTTGTATCAACATTTAGTATTGATTTGTTATTTGCTGGGATTTCAATGATTATCTTATTTGCTGATTCTTTTAATGTGTTGACTGGTTTGCCAGTGTTATATTTCAAAATTTTCATTGCTATTTTATTTTTTCTGCTAAGTTTTGTCAAGTTAAGTATACTATCAAACTTGAGTCTTGTGGGGATCATTTGTACATCGTTGATTGTCTGTGTTGTCTTGATATGTGGGGTTATCAAGAAGACTACACCAGGGTCACTATTAGATATAGCGCCAACTTCATTATGGCCTATTGATATAAAGCATTTACTATTAAGTCTAGGTATATTCATGTCACCATTTGGTGGACATGCCATATTTCCCGAGCTATTCAAAGATATGAAACATCCACACAAGTATAGATCCTCGTGTAATGTGATTTTCTCATTTACATGGATGGTGGATTTCATCATGGCAAGTTTAGGGTATTTAATGTTTGGTAATGTTATAAGTGACCAAGTGACAAAGTCTATCATGCTCACTGAAGGGTATCCTAGATGGATCCCAGTGGCTATTTGTGCATTAATGGGGCTATTACCAATCTCGAAAGGTCCATTAATCACACGTCCAATCATCACAATGGCAGATCAATTGACATTGGACTTATCACTACATCCTAAAAGAACAAACCAAGAGTTTGTTATCAAATTTCTGAACCGTTTGGTGGTTACTTTGATTTTCTTCATCACCTCGTTGATATTTACAGATTTTGGAAAGATCATGTCATTCTTGGGGAGCGCTATCTGTTTTTCCATCTGCATCATATATCCACTTGCATTCCATCTCAAACTGTACTATACTGAACTATCAACACTTCACAAAATATGCTCACTCGCTGGAATCACCATCGCACTGGCTTTTGCCATTCTGGGCACCGGTGCCGTTGTTGTTGCCTAATCGGGCAGTCAAGGAATGGGTATAAAAGAATATAAACAATTTGATAATTCATTTAACTTCAAATTCACCAAAACCCTCTTTTGCCACTCTCACGATGCCATACTTCCAAAACCATGTTCCACAACCAAGACCTGCTCTTGCAAGAAAATTACGGCGTCGCCACGGTCTGGCTCATATCGACTTTGGGGAACAAGTCCAGCTACAAGAAGATCTCCAAGAAGGAGATCCAGTCTGTTTCCATCCCGCAGACCTGTGATGTGATCAAGAACCCGCCTAATCCAATGGCCCTCAGGCTCACTTCAAACTTGTTGTACGGAGTCGCGTTGGTGTACAAGCAAAAGACGGACTACTTGAACAGCGACACCTCGCTCATCAAGACCAAGATCCAAAGGGATCTTTTCACTCAGAATTCCAGTGGTGCTAGCTTGATCAAGAACCCACAGTATATCATCAGGCCAGCTGATTTGAACAGGTCGAGACAGGGCGGTAGCTATAATAACCAGGTGTTGTTGAATGACGATCCATTGTTCAACATCCACGGTGATCTTTTACCAGGGTTGGAAGAGTTGGACTTCATGGATGGTGTTGGTGGTACACAGGTGGTGAACAATAATAAGAGAAGAGACCAGATCAGGAAGGAAGATATGGAGAACAATACCGTTTCAGTTGTTTTGTCTACAATGACGAATTCCACCGAAGAGGAACAGATCTTCACGAGACACGTTGATAATCGAGATGATATCTTGGATACCCAGAACCCAGAGTTTGCATTTGACGAAGAAGGTATGCTCTTGAATTTACAGGATGACACTACGAACCAAGCTGGTGATTTACCACCAAGAAATGACGATATTGATTTAGGGTTTGATTTTGATTTTGGTGATGACAAGATTCCCGCTACACCACCTGCTCTTGATCAACAGAATCCCTTGATCCAAAGTACACCTTTTGATGAGATCTTGGAAGAGGTGAATCCAACAGTGGGTCAATTGGCACCTTTAGAAGAAGAGCAACCAGAAGCACAACCACAGGTTAGAAAAAGAAAAGCTAAAGGTTCATTGAATGTTGTTGTGGATGAGCATTTAACTCTTCATACTGCAGATTTGAAAGGATTTAGAGATAATTATGTGGAAATAATGCAATCACAAACCAAAAAACCTAAACGTTCATTACCAAATGTTTCGGAATTATTAAAAGATATGTCATTTTTACCAAATTTTGCTAAAAGAGTTGTTTATAATGATACAGCTCGTGGTAGAACAATGGATCGCGGGTTTGATATGGATTTTGATATTGGTGATAGGGCAAGAGATGAAGAAGTCAATGAAGAAGATTTTGTTGATGGGTTAATTAGAAATGCAAGAAGATCAAGTGAATCTATTGAAGTTGCTAGAAGAAATAGTTCAGGAACAAGACGTAATTCAAGGGCAAGTTTATCAAGTCTTCATTTACCATTTGAACCGATTGAAGGTCAAGGAAATGAAACCACTGGTGGAGATAATTTCGAAATTGATTTTGATTTTGATTTTGGTGATGATAAACGTCCAGAATTTGAAGATCAGTTCCCAGATGATGAATTAATAAATGAACCTTTAGTACCACATGATAAGATTGATAAAAAAACCATGAAATTTTTAACATTTATACAAACAAGACTTGAAGAAGATGATGTTAATACAATTAATTTTGAACAATTAATGAAATTTGAAACAAATCGTTCATTAATTGTTAAATCATTTTATGAAATTTTACAATTAACTACATTAAATACTATAAGAATTTCTCAAGTTGAACATGATAAATTCCAATTACAAACATCTAATGATTTTGCAATCAAGTTGGTATGAATAATTGCTACGTATTCTATAATATAACACAATAAAATTAAAGAGTTCATGATGAACTGTAGTATATAAAAATTATTTCAAGATAGGAAATTAAGTAATCAAGTATTAAAAAAATAGTAGAGAGATATCAAACATTCTTCACATCAGCTTCAGTAGCAGCAACATCAGCTTCAGCTTGTTCATGTTCTTCAGCCCATTCCGCTTCAGCAGCTTCTTCATCACCAACGGTATAATCTTCATCTAAAGTTTGATGGAAAGATAAAGATGGTTTAACAGCAGCATGATCTAAAGTCCAAGAAGCCAAAGCATTTTCAGCATCAATAATGATTTGTTTTGAAGCTTCATAACCATCATAAGCAGGTCTTGTTTCACCAGGAGTAACAGCTGCATCATCTAATAATTCTAATAGGGCTTTACCATAACCTGCAATCAAGGCAAATTTTTCAGCTTGTTCTCTAATAGCATCAAATTGATAATTAAATGCAACTTTTAATTTTTCTCTTGTAATATTTGATAATTGAGCTTCAGCAACTAATGATTCAGCTTCTGCACGAACTAATTCTTGTTCTAAAACATTAATTTTTGGAGATTGAGGATCTTTATATTTTAAATGAGCAATTTCATCAGTAATTTTTTGTTTACGATCTCTTGAAGGTTGCACAGAGGCTTCAATGTTTCTAACACCTTTCAAAGTGATTCTATATTGATCATATTTATCAATGAATTGATCTTCTAATTCACCAATTTCATAAATTAAGACACCTAATTTATCAGTGATATCAGAAACATCATCATCATTATCTTCACCCCAAAGAGATAATTGTTTAGCAACCTCTCTTCTTTCTCTAGCAACTAATTCAATTGATCTTAGGACATTCTTCTCTAATTTAATCAATGTTGATAATTTTCTAGCCAATTCAGGACCAAAATTACCAGCAGTGTTTTTTCTAAAAGTGGAGGCAATCCCACTTTTACCAAAAAACTTGGATTTAGTAGTTGAAGCTGGAGGTGGTGGAGATGCTATTTGTGAAGCTGTTGGAGCTCTTGAGTTTCTTAATGAATAAGTTCTGTGTAAAGTCATTTTTGGTGTGATTTTAATGGAATTGGAAGAAAGCAAGAAAAGGCATCAAGGGTTTAATTTAAACTGTGGTGATGTTTTTGCTAATCTGAAATTTCATGCCGAATCGGGAAAAGTGATGACTACTTGCCTTTTTCGGAGAAATTGAATAGAAGAATACATTTGATAATAGAATTAATACAATTGATTAATATAATTATAGAATAATAATTACTATACAATTACTCAATTTTCGCCCTCTTGTTCACGTGTGCTGAGCTACTGTCCACTTGACGCACCCTGATGGAGCTAATTATACGATCATATTCTTGCTTAATGCTTTCATATGCAGTTTGAAGTTTATCATTTCTTATAGCTATTTCTAATTCAACTAAACCATCTCTATTTTTTTCATATAATCTTTTTTTAATAATCAATCTTGCTAATTTGATTTGCTCGGTATATAAATATCCAATCTCCACAAGTTTTTTAAATTGATTTAATTCTAATTTATATTTTTGTGCATTTGATTGAAACCATCTTGTATCAATTGTTTTCAAATTTGTTGGTAATTGATTTATAAATCCATCTTCATATAATCTTGAAAAATCATTTCTATATCTTAAATCATCAAATTTTTCATTTGGATCTTCAATGGTAATTTCCTCCACTGTATCATCCGAAATCCAACTTGATATAATGGAATTATATAATTTTGAACCATGTAAAGAATTTTGATATGGTGGTAATATAACAAATTGTGAAATTTTGGATCTCTTGGGGGTATAACTTTTGGAATCAAAACTTTGTGCACCATTATATTTAAAATATGAATAAGCAGTGGTGAATCCAATCAATTTTTTAGTATTTTCATTATAAAGGATGAATAAATCCCATAGTTCATCCTTGGTGTCGATATAAGACCCAGCTTCAATGAATAATAGTACAAATATTTGTAATCTCTTGTTCAATTCTATAGCTCTGGCATTCTCACCTTGTTTATTTATGAAATTTGTCTTTAGAGTTAAGAACTTCTCCTCTTTATGCTGGTAGAAATCTAATAAATGAAACCCATCGTCCTGATATGCCCTCCATTCAGTTTGTTCCTTGGTGAATGTATCAATCCATTTAGCCTCATCATCAACTATAGTTGAAGTTGGCAAATATTCTAACAGCTTTGCAGTGATATCCTCAACTTCGTCGTTCAATTTAGCAGAGTATGTGATTTTCAAGAATGGTAAGAACGTTTGACTATCAAAGACCAAGTTTATCTTTAGATTTTGATACCCAAAGATCTGTTCTGAATCTCCAAAAATTGGGTATGTGAATAACGGTGAAAACGAGATATACCCATTCGCATCTGCAATGGACACTTTCAACGCGTCGTTGGACGAGACTGTCCACGTATCTGGGTTGTACGACATCTTGGTGTCTCTTCAATTCTTTACAAGTCCAAAAGACGCGTATACTTTTTTTTCATATACAAGAATATAAATTCGCGGGTATATAAAATCATCAATTTCACTCCATTTTGGTGATCCAAGCTGAGTCCCAGTACAAAGTCTCGCCATTGTGCCTGTCCAGCCAGAGATAGCCATTCGAAATCATCTCGTTTAGTATACTCTGAGACCTGTATTTCCCCCAGCCAAAGTTATCCCGAAGGATAGAAACAGATATATATCCAATGTTGTTCACAGCTTCCAACACGATATTTTGATCGTTTGTCAATTCAATGTTCAAGTTCTTGATGTACTGCTTCGACCCGACTTTGATGATCTTGAACTCATCGTTCAGATTACTCAACATCTCCACGGAGATCTCCACGTCTTTAAACGTTATACCCAACTCTTTGAAATGGTTTAGGAAATCATCAACAGGTAGTAATCCACCATTCATATCCTTCATCGAGTTACTAAACTCCACTATCCGTACACAAAGTTCGAAATAAAACTCGTTCATCTTGGAATCGTGCTTGTTGTATATCTGCAACGGGTCAATCCCCACGCTTTTACATATCTTGATAAACTCATTCCGTAGTGTTATATCTTTTGATAGTTCTTCATTATGTTCATTAAGGAAATTCAACAAGATGGATTTAAACAGTTGTAACTGTGTTGTGAGTTCCTTGGTCTTCTTATCGTAAAGCGACTGGCCTAGTTCAGAGTACTGCCTTATCTTGTTATCGTCAAACGCTGCTAATCCTACTCTTTTCATCCTTGTTGGTGGAAATATAGGTTATCTTTGACTTTAAAGTGTTATTTTTAAGTATATACGTAAAAATATCGGTATGCGCACTACTCAACTAGTGTATTATATTTACACAATTACACATCTTTCATTCTCTGCTAAAATCCCAAAAGCTTCATCTGTAACTTCCTTCTCATTCTGGCTCTGTTTCTGTTTCACCTCTTTGGGGAAATTTTTCTTTAAAAATGTCAATAATTCATAATCTAAATTAGCTTCTGTTGCATTCATAACAACTTGATCTCTACAAATTGGACATTTGGATTCATTACGTCTTTGTAATTTGATCAAACAACGAATACAGAAAAAATGATCACATTGTAACCTTACCGGTTTATAGGCAATTGCAAAGCAAATGGGACAAAGATAATCATCTAATTGTGGTACCATCTTAACAATATCTGTTGATATAACTTGTTCTATAGTGGATGTTGATAAAACGGATTTCTCAAAGACAATTAACTTGTTAAAATTTGTGGCACTTTTAAGTAATGTATGTTTATCAAATTTCTTAACAATCTTTCTAATGGCTATTGTATTTAAATTTTCAAATGATAAAAATTTCAACAGTTCTAAATTAAGATCATAAAAAGTATTGAAATATTCAGTATTCTTCTTTGTATGTCTAAATCTCTTCAACATTTTGGTCTCTTTTATATTATGTAGGAAAATCTCTAAATTTTTGGAATTAAACTGTGATTTTAAATCCAATTTATATTCAATATACTTGTTGAAAATATCTCTCCAAAGATACATATCTGTCTTGTTCTTATTATGTGTAGCATCTGTTAATTTTTTAATTAATGAACTCATCTGTTGAATCTTGGATAAAATTAAAGCACTTTGTATCTTGTTAAATCTTAATAGATTTAAATATTGTTGATATAAATCTTGGAAAAACACAATATCAGAATGTAATGTCAACATTTTGTCATTAATACTATTTGAATCATCTTCCTCATTTCTCAATAAATGTGGTTCAATTTGACGTAATTTTTGATCTTCTTGGAATGTATAATAATACATTAATTGCTTTGCATTAATCACTTCATGTGTTAGCCCAGCATTATCCATCTCTTCAACAACTATATTGATCTTCTTCTTTAATGGCTTGTAATGTATTGACGATGAAATCCATTCTTGTGGGATATGATGATCCTCTAGGGATTTTTCAAAAGTTTTACCAAACTTCATAGTGTCATATACTCATCAAGGGAAAGTTCAAGCTGCTCAATAAAGTATCAGGTTTGTGGTCTATGCCTATAGTTTCTGTATCCTGTCGATCAACGATAATGTATCCGTTGAGATGAAGATTGGAAAGATGCGATGAGCTTGTTTATAGGAAATTTTTTCGTGTGGACAAAAAGAAAATAACAGCCATATATATAAATTACTGAAAATATTGGCTGCCTTGAACAGTCAATAAAATGCACTTAAGTATCTATGCGTCAATTGAATCTCCCTTCAATCATTCTATATCTCCGTTAATTAACTCGTAATTGACTCAGAAATGGCTGGTTTCACCGTTTTGTTCAAGCCGTTTAAAGCCAATTTACGTGAACTAGATTGTGACAACGTGGGTATATGTGGGACTAGATGGGACTGGTGGACTGGTCTGGTAGACTTAAACCACGTACAGATGGTCTAGACTGAAAATTATAATATTTCGCGATTTCGCGAAACCATAATGTATTGTTCAGCTTATAAACAAATTGACACATTATCAACAACTTTTCCAATACAAAGACAAATACAACACCATGACCAGTGTGAACAAGCAGGAAAAATACGATAGACAGCTACGTCTCTGGGCCAATAATGGACAGACCAGCTTAGAGCAGGCGAAAATCGCGGTTATTGAACCAACAGTGACAACATTGGAGTTATTAAAGAATTTAGTATTACCAGGGATTGGTCATTTTACCATAATTGGTGTTGATAAACCAATAGATGAACATGATTTAAGTAATAACTTCTATTTGAATGATGATGATGTTGGAAATTCCAAAATTGATGTTCTAGCTGCTAATTTACAAGAGTTGAACTTGGATGTACAATACTCTGTAACAAAAATTGATGATATAAACAATTATTTAAGTTCACAAACTGATACATTCTGGAGTGGATTTGATCTTGTTATAACTACATGGCATTTTGAAACACTGGTGACTCAATTGTATAAATTGAATGTCCCATTAATGGTGATAAATTCAATAGGATTTTATGGATTCTTGAGAATTTTAAAACCAACTTTTGAAATTTATGAAACACATCCTCAAAGTTTAATCGATTTGAGAATATTGACACCATGGGATGATCTTGTCAAATATTCTGATAGTATAGATCTACACTCTTTACCAGTGGAACAACATTGTCAGGTACCGTATTTGATCGTTCAATTAAAAGCTATTGAAGAATGGAAAAAATCACATAATGGTGATATACCAACAACATCAAAAGATAAAAAGGAGTTTAAAGAATTTATTAGAAGTTGGAAAAAGGATTTTTATGAATTGAATTTTGATGAAGCTATAGATAATAGTCATAAAATTTTCAATAAAGTTAAAATTCCATCAAATGTTTCAGAAATTTTTAAATATCAAGATCAATTTTTCCATGATTCAAATAAAACAAGTCAATTTTGGATCTTGGTGAGGGCATTAAATAAATTTGTTGAACAAAATGATGGGTTTCTACCACTTTCTGGAGAATTACCTGATATGGATTCTACAACTGAAAATTACATCACTTTACAAAACATTTATAAATTAAAAGCAACAAGGGATCTTGACTTGTTGAGGAAAGAGCTTGATAAAATACAATCCGAACTTGGTGATTCAAATATTCCAATATCTGAAGCTACATTGAAAAGTTTTGCCAAAAATTCAAAATTCTTATATTTTTCTCAAACATCAAATAAAGTTGATGCTTCAAACTTACAACAGATTTTTGAAGAACAATCACATAGCAGTCAATTACTATTAGCAAATTTTGTCTATGAAAAATTTCATTTATTAAACAATCGTTTCCCTAAATTATCAGATTTGACAGATCTTATTAAATCAAGTCATGATTATATAGTGAACGATGATGAATCTACTTTACAAAAAATCTTACATGAAATGGTTAGAAGTGAAGGTGAAGAACTTAACAATATTGCATCATTAATGGGAGGTATTGGATCTCAAGAAGCCATAAAGATCATAACAGAACAATATATTCCATTGGATAATACTTTAGTTTATGATGGAATTAAAAGTGTTACTGAAAGATGGAAATTAGATTGATGTATACATCTGAATAATGTTAATGTGTTTATAGTGGTATTATCGTACATGAATTCTACTGTAATTTTGAAAAAAAAAGAATACAGAGCCTAATATTATTATCTATATGTAGAATGACATTCATTTTTTATCTCTGATACAGATCATTATTATAAACAATAGAATAATTGATATTAGTCCATATTTGCCACAATATTTGATATGCATAAATCAATCAATGCAAAACTAGATTTAACTCAGTAAATAACAAAAACACGTAGATTAATTCGTTCATTGCAGTTTGCAGCTGATATGTATCTTGAATTAAAGCTATAATTGTATATTGAACTAGGGGATAAGAACATTTGTGCTGATTAACTCTGATCAACAGCTTTAAAGTTCAAGCAATCAATGTTTAGACAAAACAGTAGAAGATCAAACATATATATAACAGTTGAAACTAATACAGACGACAGATGAGAGTTCCCAGAAAAGAAAAACTCTCTATTTATATAGTAGAAGAAGGAGAATGCAATGGAACGTGTAAAATATTAGGTGTAATTTCAATGCCTTCGGACGTTCACTAATTAGCATGATATATTGAAATTTGGAACGAGTCAGGTATTTGTGAGTTGCGCGCGCATTCACCACAAAAAAGTGCGTAGTAACAATTTCAGAGTTAAGTAATTATCAGAAGATCCGCTAGAGGTATAACTATGAGCATCAAGATCATTTATTTTAATCATTCCCGTATTGATTTGTTAGTCTATACCTCCGGGTTTAGTCGGCTTTTATGTGGCGCGAACCGCGTTCTCGAGGTCTCGAGGTCTTACTTTTTTTTCAAATTATAAACCATAAACCATACTCAATAAACTCGATTTTATAAGCCAAATCAAGCATACAAGATGGTTGTTCCACAATTTGATACACCAGATTTTGCAAGTTTGAGAAAATCACCACAAACATTCTATTTGTTTGGTGAACATATTTCTAAATCTAAAGCTCCATTATTACACAATACAACTTTTAAAGAATTAGGTTTACCATGGGAATATAAATTATATGAAAGTTCAAATTTTGAAGAATTTAACTCTAAATTTTCTAATGAATCTTTAGTTGGTAGTGCAGTGACCATGCCAAATAAAGTGGAAGGTGTTAAACATGTTGATCATTTAGACCCAATAGGTGAAGGTTGTGGTTCAATTAATACCATATACACAAGAATTGATCTTTCAACTGGAACAAATGTGAAGATTGGTACAAATACCGATACTGTAGGTATCAAAGAAAGTTTCATTCAAAATTATCCTTTAGAAACCAAAGATTATAGTAAGGCACCAGGTTTAGTATATGGAGGTGGTGGTGCATGCAGATCAGCAGTTTTCGCTTTATACAATTTATTAAACGTTCCAAAGATTTATATCATCAATAGATTTGCCGAAGAAGTGGAACAAGTTAAAGAATCTATGGTTAGTAATGGGTTTAAAGGTGAGATTATTCATGTTTCTTCCAAAGAACAGGCAGCAACTTTAGAATTACCAAAATTAGTTGTCTTAACTGTACCAAATTTCCCACCAACTACACCACAAGAAATTCAAGCAAGATCTACACTTGATGTTTTCCTTAAACAAGATAAACCAGGTATTGTCTTGGAGATGTGTTATCATCCAATCATTGAGACACAGTTATATCATGATTTCTTAAAAGCCGATTGGAAAGTTATCAGTGGAGTTGAAGCTATGATTTACCAGGGTATTGCTCAACAAATTTTGTGGACAGGTTATTCATTAGATGAAATACCCACAAAGAAGATTATTGAAATCTTGTATAACAAGATCAAGGCTAAATCTGATAACAATAAATAGATTATAGATGTGATCAGATAATTGTAGGATCTACTATACTATAGTCAAATAACACGATTTTAAAATTCATCTATTTTCTTTCATAATTCAAGGCAAACTCAATAGCTGCCTTATAACCATAGATTGGACCAAGACCACTGATGATGGCAATAGCTTTATCCACCAAGTAACTGTGATGTCTAAATTGTTCTCTAGCATGAACATTTGTGATATGTAATTCAACAAATGGAATATCCACACCAAGTATAGCATCTCTTAATGCAACAGAGGTATGTGTATAAGCACCGGCATTGATGATGATGAACTCAACACCTTGTTCTCTAGCTTGGTGGATTCTGTCAACAAGACCACCTTCGTGATTACTTTGGAAAAATTGGATCTCAGCGTCTTTTGAATGGGATGCAACTTGAGCTTGAGCATTTTGTTCGATTTGGCTTAATGTGGTGGTTCCATATTTTTCTGGCTCTCTTGTGCCTAGTAAGTTCAGGTTTGGGCCGTGGATAAGCAAGACTTTGTTGGCCATTGTGTATCTATTGGGAATAGAAGATTGAAAAGGTTCTTTCTCAAATTTCTGTGTTATAGAAATCCCATAAAATGTTCAAGTATAACGTATAACGATTTTTGTGATTACATAATACAACACCATCTGCTTACGTAACACACGCCAGTAAAAAAAATTGTCTTGATGCTTTCAACCAAATCAACAATTGTACAAGCAAAAGCACACGACAACCTGGGACAGCCAGCTAAAGCCAGCTAGAGCCAGCCAGAGCCAGCCGACGCGATGGAGACGAACTTCTTGGAGCTTCCCTACGACGCCCTCGTGGCCGTCACGGACAGATTGGGCGCCAACGACCTGCTCAGACTCAGACTGGTCAACAGAGCCAGCAAGAAGATAGTGGAAGCGTTGCCCTTGTGGCAGGACAGGATCGAGTCGAGATGGCTTACACACGCCGACCAGCTCGTGGACCTGGACACGCCACGGGACTTCAAGTACATGATGAGACGCGCCGCAAAGGACTACTACACGCTGAAGAAGCTCACTGAAATACAATATGCTAAGCTATCATATAAGCAAATATTCGAGACTGTGTGGACATTGAGTGACAAATTCGGAACAGACTTGACCCCAGTGTTGAACGTCTTGGTCGAGAATGGCCATGTGCCTGAAAACGTCTGCTTGAGCTCATTTGCGAAGCTTATTTTACAAACCACAAGACACAAGATTGCATACAAGACATTAGATATTGCCGCTATTCAAAAACCAATGCACCCTGTGAGTAAAGTCTTTGGAACAGTGGAGAATTTCTACTATTTCATCAGTCATTTGGATCCAGCTTTCGATCGTTTACTCCATTATAGAAAACGTGTCACTGAATTGGTCAAAGATAGCGTTAGATATGATAAAGATTTCGTGGCATCATCACCTGCAATGAAAGTTGCAGGAATATATCAAGTATTTGTGAAAGCTGTGGAGACATTAGCAACGAAACCAAGTTTCAAACCAATCACTTCGGAAGATGGATCCATTATGAGAGTCTATGCAGGTGAAGCATGGGGGTTACCATTAATGAGATTAGCCATATTACAGAAAATCGCATTCGAGTTGGATGTTTATTGTGAATTGCTTCAATGTCCTATGGATTTTGATCCAAATAATATTTCAGTGGGGATTTTGAAAGTACCAGATAAATCACTACCTGGTGGAGCTGCATTCATATCATTCCATCCAGATTTTAGAACTAAAAAAAATTCAGATCTAAGAGTCCAAGGAGCACAAGAATTAAGCATGGAACTATACAAGAGGAAACTTGTGGATCATCATCAACCTTCTGCAGCATTATCATTAAAAGAATTTGCAAACAAGATGCTTGTTGCCTCATACCTTTCAGATATGGTTGAAGTTAAATCTAAATGGGATCGTAATGATCTATCACAAGATCCAATGGTTATTTTCCCTAATTCCAAAGAATGTTTCCCACATAATCATATCATCTTGGCATCAGGTTATTTCGTATTAATACAATCACATTCTAAAAAGCCAATAAAAAAACCGGGACAAAATGTACTGAAATATTTGAAAACTTGTGATAATAATTCAAATTTCGTTCCAATCATGCTTAAAATGTATCCTTGGGATTTAGGGATCTTAAACTATAGATACATTTCAAGAGCTATTAATCTTGATGATTTGAAACAATACACCATCAAGGAATTTTTCAATTTGAAAAATTCATTAGAATTAGTTCCAGATGATGTGGAAAAACGTATACAAAAAATTAAAAATGGTGATAAATCCACTACTTTGCCTAATTTTTTCCCCGGGCAAATTATTCAAATGGAAGGACTTTACTATATAGTGAATGGTTATATCAAAAATAAAAACCAAGGACCTGATGAATATTCCATGATTGATGTTAGAAGAGGTATGGTTGGTATTGGATTTGAAACACCAGCTTTCAAATCTGTGGATCCGCGTGGTATTGATATTGATGTTATAGTGAAGCAAACATTAGTTGGTACATATTTTGAAAGTTATGATGCCAAAATTCAAAGATTTGTTCCAGGTAGAGCTATAAGAGAAGTTTATCCTGGATTAGATCTATTAAGAAAAATTGAATCTGTTAGTGAACATAATGCAAGAAAATTATCTAAACCCGTGATGGAGGCTGAATCATTTGGTCAAGTACCTGTATGGGCATTACATGATCCTAAACTATATGGGAAATCCAAGATGGCTAAAAAACAGGCTAGTTCTTCTGATATTGGATCGAATCAAATTGCAATGAAGGATCTACAATCTTTTAGGAAACAATTGGAAGAGATTGTAGGTGATAAGATTGATGATTTGATGATTCATGAAAAAGATATGATGGAAAGTCTTAATGAAATGACTAAAGTGGAAGATGCATTTGCCAAGATGGGGAAATATCATAATTTTAGTGAAAAAGATCTTAGAGAAATTATTGATTCAGTAACAAATGATCATATGGCTAGTCATCATTCAGATCATGGTAAAGCTAATGGGAAAGAACCAGATTTGGATCATGATGATGATGATGAATCACCATTACCGAAAAATTTTGGAAATTTAAAATCTGCTAAAAAATTTGGTTTACCAGGATTTATGTTTGGTCCTTTCCATCCAGATGGATCTTTAGTATCTGATGATAATGATCAAGATGAAGGTGAAGATGATTATGAAGGTGACAGTGATTTTGAAGATGGACATCATTGTTGTGATCATTGTGGAGGTTTTTCACATGATGATGAAATGAGTGGTGATGAAGAAGGAATTATTGATATTAATGATCCAAGATTTCAAATGGTTAAAGAAGCTTTTAAAGAATTGGAAAATGCTAGTTCTAGAGGACCAGGGGCATTTGCTTCTACATTAAAAGATCTTTTGGGGATAGATGCTGATGCAATGCCTAATCCAAATATGAGTTCAAGACCAAATACACAATTAAATAATTCATCAAGACCATCTTCAACTCAACCAAATTCAGGTCAGACATCTGTACCTCAAAATGGTACAGCCGTGAATAAACCTATCAATTCCACAAAGAGCAATCGTCACCAAGATATATTCGATGTTGAGTGAGTCTGATACTATTTATTAATAAATCTTTTTGCCTCTATAACACTGTAACTCTTCCGCATATTTCCGACGCATCACGTGACTTTGTTTACGTTTACCCGGACATTGGGGCGCTTGTTTTTGGATCTAGGAATATTTTCTCGAAAATGATCAAGGAGACTCTTCAAGACTTAGGTTCCAACTTGTTTGGACTTGTTTAGATCAAGGGCTAGCTCTTTGTGAAATTGTTTACATTATGGATCCATACAATTTAATTCAAGAGCAGTTGGCTACAATCAACAACAACTTAAACAATTCATTATCCAAGATCCATGAAGAAGTCCTGGGTCTTTCTAAACGAGTTGATTCTTTAGAAAACACCACTAGAGACCATGATCACTCTTTACATAACAAATTTGAACAGATTGAACAACATATTTCATTCTTACCAAAGCTTTATAGTAATCAGTTGAGTTATTTGGAGAATGAAGCTTTAAACCATCAAATACAATTCAAGAGAATTTCTAATATAATCAGTAAAGATACTGAACAACCATTTGGTAGTGTTGTTACCACGGCAACCAGTACTGGGTCTTCAAATCATCAACAACAACATCAACATCAACAACATCAACAGGCTCAACAACAGGCCCAACAACAACAGGTCCAACAACAGGTTCAACAAGCTCAACAACAACAGAATCAATTGGCTAATGCTGCTAATATTTTAAATCCTCAAAATGGTGGTATCAGTTCTCAAAATAGAGTCAATAGTCCAATTCCACTAAGTCAACAAAGTCGTATCAATCAAGCTAATCGTGTTAACCAGGGGAATGTAAACATCCCATTAACCAGAGGTGCTTCAGCTTCAAGTGGGAATTTACCACAAAGAAGAGCCACTACCACTGCAACAGGTCGTGGATTTATGAATGTTCCCTTGGATCATGATCGAGGTATTAGTGGGTTATCAAATTCTGTTTTAACACCACAAAGATCACAAAGCACGGTTGTTGGTCCTGGGGCTGATGCTACAGATGTTTTAACATCTGGTGGTTCCGGAGGTGATAATTTACATGTTCCAGAAGATGATGAAGATGAAGATGGAATAATTAATGAACCTGGATTCCATCAATTAAATCCAAATCCTAAAAGTGTTCAAGAAGTACTTGAAGAATATTATTATGGATATCAAGGTCAACCATCCCTGAAATATTTAGAGGAAAATCAAAAAAGATGGAGAAAGGGTAATAAAAATTTATCCAAAACATTTAGTAGAAGATTTAGAGTTGTTACTGCTGTGGAGATTGGTATTCAATTATATGCTCCAGAAATGGGTGATAATGAAGCTCTTGCTAAAGACCGTGTTATTAGTGAACTGGAGCATTTAAGAGATCGTGAAGGTAATGGTAGAGAAACCATGTATTGGTTATTCCATCACATTCCAGAACATTTAAAGAGAAAGCGTTGAGTGTGAGTATTTGGTTGTTATTGTACATTAGTGTTTATATATATATAGTGTGTGCTTGTTTTTTGTGAGTTTTGTTCTGTTTGTTATACAGTGTATTAATATTGAATATAAATTGTAATTGTTATATGCGTAGCTAAAATTTCCCCAAACTATCTGCTATTTCAAAATCAGCAGCTGTTTTTTGTTTAACTTCATCCAATGTGGTGTTATCAGCAATTTCAATCAATTTTAAATGATCATTATCCACCACATCAAATACTGCAAGATCAGTGATTATTCTCTTGACACATTTAGTTCCAGTTAATGGGAATTCACAATGGTTTAAAATCTTTGGACGACCTTTTTTATCAACATGTTCCATAACCACAACGACTCTTGTCTCTTTAGGATTCGATACAAGATCCATTGCACCTCCCATACCTTTAACTTTCCCTGGTAACCCCCAATTTGCTAAATCACCATTTGCACCGACTTGTAATGCACCTAACATTGTTAATCCAATATGACCACCTCTAATCATTCCAAAACTATCTTCTGAACCGAATAATGAAGCACCTGGAACCAAAGTCACCGTTTCTTTACCAGAATTTATAAAATCTGCATCTTCTTTACCTCTTGAAGGATGTGGACCCATACCCAAGATTCCATTTTCTGATTCTAGTAAAATATTTGCATCCTGTGGTAAGAATGCTGCTGATAAATTAGGGATACCTACACCTAAATTGGCAGAAGTGAAACCTTGAAATTCCTTCGAAGCACGTTGAGCAATTTTGAACCTCTTGATCTCTTTCTCGTTACCTGATTCTAATAACTCTTGTGGTGATTTTTGGTCTTCAGCGTATTTGATAACTTCAATTTCCTTTGTTGTGATGGATTGAACAATCTTATTCACAAATACAGATTGTAAATGAACATTCTCAGGTTGGATCTCGCCAGGTTCCACTATGTTCTCTGCTTCCACAATGGTTAACTTAGCATTCTTACCAAATGCCTGGTTAAAATTTCTTGCAGAACCTCTAAACCAGCAATTACCTAGTGTATCGGCCTTGTAAGCCTTTACGAATGCAACATCACCAAATATACTCTCTTCTAGCAGATATTTTCTACCTTGGAATGATTTTGTCTCCTTGGGTGTTGATGTCTTGATAACTTTCCCGTTGGAGTCGTATCTTATAGGTAATTTCCCTTCTTCAACCCATGTTCCCACACCTGTTGGAGTGTAAAAGGCTGGGATTCCAGCACCACCAGATCTCACTTTTTCTATAATGGTCCCCTGTGGAGTCAACTCAAGATCTATCTCTCCATCCAAGTACAATTTCTCGAAAGTCTTGTTCATCCCAATGTAACTCGCAATCATCTTGGATATTTGACCAGATTGTAACAGCTTGGAAAGACCCTTCCCTTCTAAACCTGCGTTATTCGACACAGCAGTGAGGTTTTGAATCTCTGGTTTCTTGCAAAGAGCATCTATCAACGTGTCTGATACACCTGAAAGTCCAAATCCACCTGAAAGTATTATATCCCCAGATTTGACTCCTTGAAGAGCCTCATCTGCAGAGCTCACCACTTTTGATACCTTTTGGTGGCTAGATGTGAAACGAAGTCCGATCCTGGTGATTCTAGGTATGCTTCTCAAGAACATTGTCGCTGTTGTTCATTGCTAGCTGATCAGACATGCCGGAAACTGGTCTTTGCTCGTGTTTATATAGACTGAGATTGTTTATTACTCGGGGCAAGAAGCGAGCTTGTCGGAACACGTCCCGTTGGCACATTGGCTAAATTATGCAAGGAGGGATAAAGTGGTGATGTTTAAAATTTTATAGTAGATTGTTTATACCATTAGCTACATAGTTGTTCATGTATAATTAAAGATCTATTAATCAGTTGACCCATATATGGGCCTTCCCCAGATTCAACACCATACGTTATAGATAAGATTGAAGCTAGCAAAAACCACCACCATACTCCCTAAGTAATCACATACATCATAAATCCATGGTCATCTATCAACAACTACACCTAATTCTTCAACAACCCACTATTCATCATTCATCTCTTCACCAAAAAAACCGATCCGATCACTTCGGAAGAACTCAAAATGTGTCAAAACTGCAATTTCAAAATCTGCCATTTTGCGTGCCACCAAGAAAAAGTAAACAAAAACAAATTTAACCAAAACCATTAGATGAGCTTTGATTTTGCCCATGAAGAACCAAAAATGACCAAAATCGGCTCACAATCTTCGAGGAAAAAACTGGTGCACTCTGTGCCCAAGTTTTACGGCTGCTATCTGCTCAGATCGATACCCAAACCGAACTCGTTCTACATAGGATCCACACCTGACCCGGTTAGAGTAAGTTGAGATGCATTTCGAACGCAAAGATCCAATTTACTAATTTCAGTCAGAGACTACGGCAACATAATGGTGAGCTAAAAGCTGGTGCATACAAGACAAAGAGAACTGGGTTCAGGCCCTGGGAGATGATTATGATTGTTCATGGGTTCCCCAACAAGATTGCTGCGTTACAAGTATGTATTTGAAGTTTTCATTCAAGAATCAAATCACTAATTGTTTATAGTTTGAACATGCATGGCAGCATTCATACCAGACTCGTCATATTGACAAGTCACAACGTATAACTACATCGAAAACAGCAGGGAGATCTGTTCATCATAAACTTGGAAACGTAAGATTGTTATTAAACTCTCCATTTTTCTGCAGGATGAATTTGAAAATACAACTTTTCAATGCAGAAACTTACAAACATTGGTGTACGAATAAATTCGGTATAAATTTATTGAATCAACTCATACAGATTGATTATTCAAATGTTACAGAGACTGATGAGAATCTAAACATGAAAAATGTGGTACAATTCAAACAACAACAAATTGATAATGATGCTAAACTTATAACCAAATTTCAAAATATCTTACAATACGGTGAAAATCCTTGTTCTATTTGTGATTCCACCATTGATTATATTAAATCTGACAAGGATTACCCACTAGTGGCGATCTGTTATCATGAATCATGTGAACATATCTCTCATTTATCATGTCTTTCTAATGTTTTCCAAAAACAAGAATCAGAATCAAATGCAAAGACTCAGGATGAAATTTCCATGGAAAAATTATCACAAAGGATTAAAATTACACAGATTGCTAAAATTCCAGAATCTAAATTAATCCCACAAAAAGGCAAATGTCCATCTTGTGATAAGATGTTAATATGGACAACTTTGGTAAGATATTCTACAATGATAAGATCGATAATTGGGTATGATGGGAAATCTTTGGAAGAAGAGGATGAATTTGAAGTAGAACCTACACCTGTATAAACTAATATAAACAGACATTTTATTCTTAAAACTTGATAGACCAATCTTGATATAAGTTAACACCTGGAGCCTTAATCACAGCATGACCTTCACCTTGTGTTATTGTTGTGGTCCATTCATCATCTTGTGAAACTATAGCTTCTGAACCGACATTATTCAATCCAACAATAATAATTTTTTCAATCTTATTGGTAGCTTTCAATGAACCAGCATCAACATGAGCTTTAATCTCACCGTTGGAAACTTTAAAATTAATGTATAGAAATTCATCATTTTCATAATCAAACGTTTCACCATCATCAATGTATAATGTCCCCTTTGCTTCATTTTGAGAATTCAATGCAATAACTAAAGTATATGGATCGTATTTCATCAATTTAGAAGATCTACGAACCCTATCTTTTCTTGGTGTTATTGACCCACCTCTAATCAATGTTGGGATCTTTTCCAATGGTGCCTCAATATGATGATCACCTTCACCTTGATACACTTTATAAGTATCATAATCATAATGGATTTCATCATCTGGGATATAAATCTCCACAGAGGTAGCACCTTCATCAGTAACAGGTTTAGCTAATAATCCACCAAAATAAAATTCATCTTCAATATCAAAAGTCTTGATATTTTCTGGAGTTATATAAAATAATGGATCCACAACTGGAGAACCTTTAATGGATGATTCATAAAATTTAGTATAAATCAATGGTAATAATGCATAACGCATCTTAATAGCTTCTCTAATGTATGAAGTATAAGGTTCACCAGGAACCCAAGGTTCTCTTCTTCTAGAATCAATATGCGCATGTGCTCTGAAAAATGGATACCATACAGCTGCTTGATACCATCTTGTTAAAAGTTCCTTTGATGGATTACCGAAAAATCCACCAACATCTGCACCAGCAAATGGCATACCAACAACATTAGAAGTTAAAATCATTGGTAATGAAATCTTTAAATATTCCCATTTAGACATATTATCACCTGTCCACATTGCTGCTGTTCTTTGAGATCCAGCAAAATAAGCTCTTGTTAAGATAAATGGTCTCTTGTTTACATATCTTTTGGTTAATGATTCATAAGTTGCCTCATGAAATGTTAAACCATATGCATTATGATCAGATCTAATTTCCCAATCACCATAGGTGATTAAATCCTTTGGTGATGAAGTCTCAGGTCCTGAAAACACTGAAGGTTCATTCATATCATTCCAAATGTGGAAATTTGTAGCATCACCAGCTAATCCTGTACCATTTCTAAACAAATAATCCCAATATTGTTGTGAATTTGGATTGAAAGAATCAAACCAAACAGATTCACCTGGCCAGCAGTGACCTGTAAAGATTTCACCTTTATTATTCTTAATTGCAATATCTCTTTTTTGCACTTCATCACTAACTTCATAATCTGTTTTCAAATGTGGATCAATAATTGCCACTAAATTTCTACCTGTTTGATCAAGTCTATTCAACATACGTTCCGGGTCTGGGAATAATTCTTTCTTCCATGTAAAATATTTTTTAGCATCAGTATATTCAACATCTAACCAAATAACATCATATGGTATATCATATTTATCCATGTTTTCTGTGATACCCAAGACATCTTCTTCGTCATTATAGTTCCATCTACATTGATGATAACCTAATGAAAAAAGTTGAGGTAATTGTACATTACCTGCAAGAGCAGAATATGATTTGGTAATTTCAGCTGGAGTTTCACCAATGAAAATTACAACATCCAAGATACCATTTTCAGAGATCCAATGAGTCTTTGTAGATTTTTGTGAAGTTAGCACACCTTCATGTTCATTATCTTCTTTCTTAATATCAACATAGGTATCAGCAGCATTGACCCAGAAAATACCAGCTGATAATCCTGCTTTATGAGCAGTCATGAATGGGATAGCACCATACATTGGTAATCTGCTATCAGTTTCATATTCGAAAATATCAACATTGTATAAACGATAAGGTTCAGAAGTTGATGTATCTTTTAAAGATAATGTGTCAGCATGTTCTGGGATACCATAAACGTGTTCAAATCCGTTAAAACTGACATCCAATGCCACTGACTCAGGACCAAATGATAATGAATCATCTTTGGAATCTTTAAAATCATCATGGAAACTGTTGAATGAAGATTCTTCAGGTGTAAGGTTTGCATCATTTTCATCTTCAGTTCTAAAATGTTCAATGTTTAAAAATGATCTTTCATTCAACACTAATTGAGGAGAGCCATTGTATTTAACAATGATTTGGAAATTTTCAAGATCAATTTCAGCCTCGTATTGATCTTTATCACCATAAATCACAGATACTTTACCATTCAACTTGTTAAATTTGTGATTCTTAGTTTTAATTGGTTCTTGTTTGAATGCATATTTTGAAGCTTCGTTGTATCTTTGGATCTTTAGCAACTTATTTCCCCATTTGATACCTGAACGATCCTCATCAATTCTTAATCTGATACTGTTGTTCTCCAAGATATCAATGATGAATGGTAATCTAACCGACTTTGAGTCACTGACCTTCTTGTGAATATCACCCACGATGGAAGATTCACTTTCAATATAGTTCAATGTACTCTCATCAATTGAATAGCGGGATTGGTAATCAGCCTTTTGCGATATTTCACTAGCAAAATGTCTATTTCTGTTACAGAATCCAGATTGTTCACATTTTTTGAACAAGTACTCCTTCACAGCAAAAGCGCCATGGAGATAGATCGTCAGCAAGAGAACAAACTGAAGCAGCTTCATCTTGAAATCCTTTTTCAATTGACCCTTGAACTGTTGAATTTGTTGAAATGTGAATTGTTAATTGTTGAATATAAATATTCGTGCACTTTTATGCCAACATATAGATTCAAGATACACCCGGACACCACAATGAAGACTTTCTAAAGAGCCTAGACCAAGTTGAAAGAATTATATAGTCAATTTGGCATATTTCAAGCTGGAAAGGAGATTGAAGTCATGGATAAGTTTGTTTTTGGTGGTAGGAATGATGAGAAACTCATTGAAAAGATGATCAAGGAGTTGGAAGGTGAAAAACCTGTGGAAAAACGGAAGGATAAGCCTAATACTGCGTTCTTGAATAGATTATTACAAAATACGAATAAGTTGAATACAAAATCTGAAAAGGAGAAAGTTGAGATTGATAAGAAGGTAGACAATGGGAAAGATGTCATAGGGAAAGGCCGTGGCCACAAAATCACCAAGAAGGAACATCGTATACGACACAAAAATTCCAAAACTACAAAGAATCATGAAAAATAGTTATATGCATTTACTTATTTCTTACCAAAGAAACTCATTAATGAAGTTTGTTGCTTTGCACCACCAGATTTATTTGTCTTTGCCTTTTTAGCTGGTGTGCTAGACACAGGTGGAGTTGTACTTGCCCTGGCTTTTGGTTTAGGTTTAGGTTTATCTTTAGGTTTATCTTCAATTGTGGTGACAAGATAACCATCTTCATCGTAATAACTTGAAGTAGCCTTTTCTTCCTCTTTGGGTTTGGGTTTTTCTTTTGGTTCTTCGATTTTTTGAGGTTCTTCATCAATTTTTTGTGTATCTGATTGTTTTTGACTTTGTGATTGACTAAAGCTACTATCAAATATACCTTCAAGATCTTCAGAGTGTTTTGATTCTTTTACGTTATCTTTCACTTCTTCCACTTCCACTTCCTTTTGACTTGTCTCAAATACATCATCGTCGTCATCATCAAACATACTTTCTAATTCTTTTTGCTTTTTGTTTTGTTCAGCTTTCAATGCTTCTTGTTTCTTGCTATATTGTTCATCATTTAAATCTGAATCTTCAATTTCAACTGGTTTATCAGATGTTGATTTTGTTGGTTCAGTCTTGGATCTCACTGTTGATTGTTGTTTAGGTTTGGATTGTTTCATTGAGGATCCAAATGTTGGTTGTGTTTTTGTTCTAGCTTTTGGCTTCTCTTCTTCTTTCTTTTTGTTTCTACTTAGCATTTGTGCAGATTTAAGACCCATGTCTGGGAATTCTTTCTTTTGTGTTGTAGATTTAGACTCTGTCTTTTTAGATTTATCTTGTTGTTGAGGTTCTGCTGTTCTTGAAGTTGGAACTGAAGCTGGAGTTGCTCTTGGTTGATCTGTCTTGACAAATTCTGGGCCTCTGATAACACCCCATTTGGCTAATTTATCTTCATCAACTTGTATTTCACGTATCTGAGCATTCACCGTGGTTAAAATCTCATCAATTTTGATGTTCTTTGGTGCTAATGAATAGATCTGTATAGCATGGATTTGGTCAAATTTGTCCTTCTCATTCAAATCATTAGTCACTTTGATGGTTAAGTCTGTAGCGTTGTTTAATGTCCCCGTGATCAAATACGTAGCCTCCACTATATCCTGATATTTTTGGTGAAATGTATATAACAGCTTCTTTGCATCATTAACATGGATATCCAGCTTTCTGCTTAGCAATTTATACGTGTAAGGTCTGTTTTCCTTCACGATCGAGTTCTTCAGCAGCTCTGTAGCGTCCTCCAGTACACCCATTCTCCAAATGTCCCTCTTTATATATCAACAATCAACTCTGTCTAATTATAATAAAGTAACCAAAATAAACGCGTCTGTATATAATTCGCGAAAATGAAAAGGATGGTGTTTGGATGTCTTGAGATTTGGATTTTGTTGAAAAAAATTTAAACGTCCAAAGCAAAAAGACTAGTACAGAACAAAGAAAAGGTGGCTTTACAGAGACAACAAGATGAGTGAACTATCCAACGCTGAGCTAGAGATCGCTCGTAACTTCGACTTGACCCAGAAGGTCATTCCATTCTTGGACAGACACTTGATCTACCCTGTTTTGGAATCATTGAGAGCTGACGATTTATACGATGACCAAGCTATAACTCAATTAACTTTTGATTTATTCAAAGAAACCAACATGATCCAATTCGTTAAGCAACAATGGTCAGTCTTGAACCCAGGCGCTGCGCTCCCAAAGGAATTAGAAGAGAAGAAACAAAATGTTGATGAATTATTTGAGAAATTAAACAATGACACTAAAGAAACATTGGATATCTTAAACTTACAAGAGGTTCAAGACCATTTAAAACAGGATAAACAATTCAACAGAGAATATTTGGAGAAAAACCATGGGATCACCGAAGCCAAAATTAACTCATTATATGAATTTGGTCAATTTCAATACAATCGTGGTGATTACGTTATGGCTTCAGATTTGTTAAGTAATTTCAGAGTTTTATCAACAAACACAGATTTAATCATAAGTGCTACATGGGGTAAACTGGCATCTGATATCATTAGTTTGGAATGGGACTCTTCATTGAAAGAGCTAGCCAAATTAAGAGAAGTTGTTGATTCAAGATCATTTGCTAATCCATTAACTCAATTACATCATAGAACTTGGATCATTCATTGGTCTTTATTCCCATTCTTCAACACTGAAAGTGGATTAGATCAATTATTGGAATTATTTTTCAGTTCATCATATCTTTCAACTATTCAAGCTGCTTCACCATGGGTTTTGCGTTATTTAGTAGCCGCTGTTGTTGCATCTGAAACTTCAACATCAACTACATCTACCAGCACAAAGAACATCAACAATTTATCAAATCCAACATTCCAAAGAAGACTAAAAGATTTGATCAGAGTTGTTGGACAAGAACAATATGAATATAACGATCCATTAACTGATTTCATTAAGGCCTTATATATTGATTATGATTTCCAAGAGGCAAATGCTAAATTATCAGAAGCTTCAATTATCTTAAGATCAGATTTCTTCTTGGCTAATGTTGCTGATAGCTTTTTGGAAAATGCTCGTCATTTAATCTCTGAAGTTTATTGTAGAGTACATCAAAGAATAAATTTACAAGAATTATCTAAATCATTGAGTTTAAGCAATGAAGAAGGTGAAAAATGGATTGCAAGTTTGATCAGAGATACCAAGATGGATGCAAGAATTGATGAAAGTGAAGGTACTGTTATTTTGAACCATCCAAACACTGGTGTTTATCAACAAGTTATTGAAAAAACTAAAGGTTTATCATTCAAAGCTAATCAAATCTTGGCTACCGCTTTACAAAAACAAGATTCAGTTAATTAAGGAGTTTTATAGCTATGTAAATTAGATTCATTTTTTACCACTACAATGTTCGTAATCAATTATCGTAATTTTTGATTTCACTATATACAATGACATTTCTATATTTAATCTTTCTTTGGACGACTTTGAATTTTTAATCCTTTTCTCAAAGTCCAACCTTGATATGGTTTTCTCATAGTTTCAGCAGGAGGTGGTAAATTTTCATATGATTCTGGTTTAGAATAAAATTCTTTCTTAACTCTTTCCACTAATTCATTAAATTCCTTTTTACCATCTGGTCTTAATGCAGTTAATTTATTAACATTATGTTGAGTTAAATCATCAATTGGTAAGTTCTGTTGTTGTAATCTAGCAACAACTCTAGCTATCAACCAAAGTTTCATCTCTTTTGGACCATCAACTAATTCCACAATAGATTGTTCTGCACGATCACCAAGTCTTGGTTCTAAACGTAATACTCTAGTAAACCCACCATTTCTCCCCGTATAACGTTGACGTAGGTCATTAAACAATTTTGGAATAACAATTTTTGGTTTAAAAATATCAGCACCAACATCGACTTTAGCTTGTGATATATTTGCACTCTTGGTTAACGATATTAATCTATCTGCAATTTTTTGTGTTTCTTTAGCCTTTGCATGAGTCGTTACTATAGATTCATGTTCAAATAAGGAGGTGACCAAGTTTCTCAACATGGCCCTTCTATGGCTCGGGTCTCTTGAGAACTTTCTAACTGGCATTATAACTGATGATCTAGAAGAATTACCTTGTCAATTGATCCCTTCAAGCTTTAATACTATTGAATTTTTCACCAGTAAAAAAATTGGAAAACGTTCGCGAATTTTTCAAGACCGAAATTTTAAAAAATTCGCGAATGGTTTAATTTTGGGTCGAATCAAAAGAAACAAATACCGAAAAGTTGCAAGAATATAAAAAGACAGAAAAGACAAGAAGATAATTCAACTGGTTTCCTAGTTGTTTGAATTTTTAAAATATTATACAAGATGGGTAACAGAATACATGGGTTTTTAGCAGGTGAGTTTTGGTGTTTTTCATGAGCTGGAGAGGATCTTTTACTAACAAAATCAGGTGTACTATTGACAACATCAATAGCATATTATACATCACAAGAGTTTAAAAAATCACAAGAATTTGTTTCAAAGACATTGAAAGATACAGAGGCAATCATACAGAATCATGGTAAAGAACCAGCACCAGTTCCAAGAAGTGTTGAATTTCAATATAGACCAAGTATAAAGCAAACAATTGCAGATTTATGGAATGAACAAATCTTATCTGGTGTTAAATCAATCTATTCATTTAATGTGGAAAATGTCGCTTCAAATATCAGTGCAAAAGCTGAAGGTGCTTTCAATTCAAACAAATAAAAGGGAGGAAAAACATGCATATAGAAAATATACAACATAATATGAAATCATACATGTAATGATTAATTTTGCTTATTAGCCTTTTGTTTTTGGAAATAATTTTTAATATCACGATTAATAAACCAATTAATTATAGGTGCAATCAATGCAATTATAAACCCAAGAATAGCTTGAAATGGACCGAAAATTCTTGGACTTAAACCTAAAGAAATTGTTGTAAGGACCCAGCCTATAAAATCTGTAGTTATAGTTTCATAGCCTCTATCTAATGAATCAATGATAATTTGAGCACATTTAGCACTTGAGATTGGATATGAAGGACCTTCAATAATCTTGGTTATTTCAGGTTTTGTCTTATTTTCCTCGATGAATCCTTCACTATCGAAATTTCCTGGGAATATACTTGAGACTTTAATATCATATTGTAATGCCTCTTGTCTCAAAACATCTGCTAATGCTCTTATAGCGGCCTTCAATGGAGCATATTGACCATATCCTATAAAGGGGAAGAATGCCACAACGGATGAGAAAAACAATAAATGTCTTGTATCTGAAGAGTTTGTTAAAGACATGGATTTTAAAGCAGCATGGGCAAAATTCACAGCAGTGTTATAGTTTGTTGATATACCTGATTCTAATTCTTTTGGACTCAAGTCTAGGAATAATTTTGGAACTGATGAACCAGCACAACAAACCACGATATCTGGGGCTTGTCCCAATTTATCAAACACCTTTGATGCTTCCTCGTACTGTGAGATGTCAGCAGCGATATACGACGCAGTCTGTGTGTCATTGACCCTATATTTCAAGATCTCCTCCACAACAAGGGCCAATTTAGACTCTGTTCTCGATACAACAACCACACTGGCACCTTTCTGGAACAGCTGTTTGGCAAACTCTGCACCGACACCCTGTGAGCCACCAGAGATCACTGCGAGCTTTCCCTCTGTCTTGAAATGACCTTTTCCGAACCAAACCATCGTCAATTGATGCTTTAATGATCCGATTAGTGTGAACAAAAGATTCTCAATATAAATTTGTCCTTGTTCTTGTTTTATTATGCTTAGTAAGTGATTATGTAATCCATAGATTTTCATCTATTTTTCAAACAGTGGCAATTAACTAACAACAACCTACTAAAACAGCACCAACAGACCGAGATGAGCGTTATTGAGTACTCTGGCCAGCCAATTGCCAAGGACCAGTGTTTCTTCTGCTTCAGGACGCCGTTCGACGCCGAGGGGCTCAACATCAGCACCAGGCAGAACAGGGCATACTGTGACGAGCATTTACCACTCCATTTCAGATCTCATCAAGATGACACAATCTACTTGAACATACAGAAAATCGCCAAAGAAACCGAGCCAAAACCGCAAAAGATCCTGAAATTGGAGATCAAGCAGGAAAGAGAGCAGGATCTCTACGATATCAAGTCTATATTGTTCACCTATGATGGTGATGTCAAAGATATCATTGTTGATCTGAACCAAGATACCCAGTCCACTATAGATGCAATCATAAACTCCGATTCTACAACAAAGAAGGAAAACTTACAAACTTGGGCCCAGGAGATCTTACCGTGTGAACACACGATAGAATTCAAGCAGTCACCAATTGCCAAAGTGGATTTAACACAGTGTAATGCCTGTGAATTGAAGGAAAATTTATGGATATGTTTAACCTGTGGTACTTTGGGTTGTGGTCGTGCACAATTTGGTGGTGTTGCTGGTAATACACATGCCTTGAAGCATTTTGAAGAATCTGGACATCCAATTGCCGTTAAGCTTGGTTCGTTATCCAAGGATATCACTGATGTGTATTGTTATGCTTGTAATGACGATGTCAAGATACCAGAGTTAACTTCATTATTACAAACTTTTGGTATTGATTTAAACAATTTCATCAAGACTGAGAAATCCTTGGTGGAATTACAATTGGAACAAAATTTAAAATGGGATTTTAATATGGAGAATGATAATGGTGAAAAATTACCAAGTGTTTTTGGTGCAAATTTAACAGGATTGAAGAATTTGGGGAATTCATGTTATTTAGCATCTGTTGTGCAAACATTGTTTTCCCTACCTGAATATCAAATTTTCAATAACAAAAATCTTGAAAATTTTGATGAACAGGATAGTCTTGAATTTCAATTGGTCAAATTGGCTAAAGGTCTTGTTTCTGGTGAATTTTCCAAGCCTGGTAAGGATTCTGGTGATTATCAAGTTGGTATTCAACCAACTTCTTTTAAAAGACTCATTGGTGAAGATCATGAAGAATTTAGTTCAATGAGACAACAAGATGCATTTGAATTTTGGAATTATTTATTAGATAAAATTGATAATGGTGTTGATTCTAAAATTAATGATATTTTTAAATTTGTCAATGTGGAAAAACTTAAATTACCAGGGAATAAAGTTAAATTAAAACAGCAATTAAATGAAAATGTTACTTTACCTGTTGTTATTGAACTAGATCATGTGGATGAAGGTAAAAAATTTTACAAAAGACAAGATTTCATTGATTCAATAATTCAATATTTATCACCTGAAGAGATTGAATGGAAAAACGATAAAGGTGAATTAGAAACAATTGCCAAAAATGTATTATTTAAAACATTCCCAAAATATTTGGTCACTAATATTCAAAGAATTCAATTAGAAAATTGGATCCCAATAAAGACAGATGTTCCATTAACAATCCCCGAATCATTTGATTTAAAGGATTTTCAAAGTCCTGAAATAATTGAAGATGGTGAAACAGAGATTGAAGATAATGAACAAGAAGATCAATTCACAGCAAACACAGAAGCATTAAACAATTTACAACAAATGGGATTTCCCGAGAATAGAGCTACAAAGGCACTTTATTTAACAGGGAATAATGATACAGAATCTGCAATGAATTGGTTAATTGAACATCTTGAAGATCCAACAATTGATGATCCAATTGAATTTAAATCTTCATCTGATTCGCCAAAAATTGATGAAACACAAATCTCTTCATTACAAGGTATGGGATTTTCTTATACATTAGCTAAAAAGGCATTATTTATAAATAATAACAATGTTAACGCATCTGTGGAATGGTTATTTACAAATCCTGATGATGATGGAATCATACCAGAGACAACAACCAAGGAAACATCAACTGAAAAAATTACAAGATTATTGTCTTTACCTGAAGGACAAAATTCAGAGTATAGATTAAAAGCTGTTATTTGTCATAAAGGTACCCAAGTTACATCTGGTCATTATGTTGTCTTTATTAGAGACTCGAATGATCGCTGGATCCTTTTCAACGATGAAAAAGTCGTTGACACCACTGGAGACTCAAACAGCTGGCAAGAGATTGAAAAAAATGGTTATGTTTATTTGTGGGAGCGTGTATAATTTATAATTAACAATTTTCCATTGGTTATATTTTCAATTTTTCCGTAAATTTCAAATTTCTCCGGATTTTGACAGAATCTCGATACGAGCCACAATATACATTTACTGTATAAGCAAAAAAAAGCTGAGTCATTTCAAACCACAAAAATTATCAAACGGCATTAAACAAATTTTGTTATCAAATTTTCCATTTCAACTAATTAGAGTCATACATATATAAAGGTATCTTTACCCAAGTATAGCTTATTTATTTATTTATTGAGATACCAGATACCTTAAGTTAAGCAAAAATGGTACAAAGCAACAATACACATCAAATGTTTATACAAAATGAACATATTGGAGATCGTTCAAGATTAGAAGATTGGAGAATTACAGGTTATGATCCATTAACACCACCAGATCTTTTACAACAAGAGTTTAGTCTAAGTGAAGAAAACAAATCAGTTATTAAAAAAGGTCGTGATGAAGCTGTAAAGATCTTAAATGGTGAAGATGATCGTTTAATTGTTGTTGTTGGTCCATGTTCAATTCATGATCCAAAAGCTGCATTAGATTATCAAAATAGATTATTAAAAATAGTTGATAAAGTTGAAGGTGAATTGTTAATTATAATGAGAGCTTATTTAGAGAAACCAAGAACCACTGTGGGTTGGAAAGGTTTAATTAATGATCCTGATATTGATAATTCATTTAAAATTAATAAAGGGTTAAGAATCTCTAGAGAATTATTTTTAAATTTAACTAAACGTTTACCAATAGCTGGTGAAATGCTTGATACCATTTCTCCACAATTCCTTTCAGATTTAATTTCTTTAGGTGCTATTGGTGCAAGAACCACTGAATCTCAATTACATAGAGAATTAGCATCAGGTTTATCATTCCCAGTTGGATTTAAAAATGGGACAGATGGTTCTTTAACAGTGGCTATTGATGCAATGAGATCAGCTTCTCATAGTCATCATTTCCTTTCTGTTACAAAACCTGGTATTGTGGCTATTGTTGGTACAGAAGGTAATGAAGATACTTTTGTTATATTAAGAGGTGGTAAATCTGGTACAAATTTTGATGAAGAAAGTGTAAATAAAGCCCAGGAAGATTTGATTGCTAAAGGTGTTACTTCAAAACCAAGAATTATGGTTGATTGTTCTCATGGTAATTCAAATAAAAATCATAAAAATCAATCATTGGTTGCTAAAGAAATTGCTAGACAAATTAGTAAAGGTTCTAAATCAATTTGTGGTGTTATGATTGAAAGTAATATCGTGGAAGGAAGACAAGACGTTCCAGAGACTGGTGTTAAAGATTTAATCTATGGTTGTAGTATCACAGATGCTTGTATTGATATAGATACTACTGAAAAAGTATTATTGGAATTAGCACAATCTGTTAAAGATAGAAGAAAACTATAGTTATTGGATCATTTAATTAAAAGTTTATTTGAATTTTATGTTGTAACATATTGTAGCAAGGAATCATTTTTTTTCATAAGTACTTAATTTTTCTTTCAATTTAGCATTTTCCATTTTCAATAAATTTAATTCAATATCAACTTCTTTACTTTTACCAAAACTTAATTGTTGTAATAAAATTCCATTTTCTTTTTTCAAAAGATCTAATTTTAATAAAATTTTATGAGAAATTTCTAATTCATCATATCTACCATTATTTGTAATTGAATTTGATGGATTTAATGTAATTGCAGTTATTAAACTTTCAAGTCTTTGTTTTGTTTCTTTTAATTCATTTTCTAATTGTTCATAATTTTTTGATAATTTTACAAAAATATCATTGAAATTTTTTGGTATAAAAATTTGTTGATTAATTAAATTTCCTTGTTTATTAACACTGTTTAATTTTAATGATTCGGTTAATCTTTGTATTTCATTTTCAAGTGATTCTATTTGACTCTCTTTTATCTTCAAATCCATCTTGAATCTTTCATCTCTTTCATTATACTCATTACCATATTGTTGTTGTTGTTGTTGACGTAGTGAATTACTGAATTGTAAATCATATTGAGATCTTGAAGTTTGAGAACTTGTAGGGATGGTATTTGAACTCGAACTTGCAGTGTTTATAGGTGTGAATGATGATAGATTTGAAGTTGTAGTGTTTGCAGTTGATGGTTTACCCCAAAATTGATTTGATATATTGTTATTCTGTTGAGAAAATGGTTGTTGTTGCTGATTGAAATAGTTTGATGATGAAGATGGTGCAGTGTTTAGATCTATTGGACCTTGGTCCTGTAACCACGAGTTAATATCAAAGATCATGCTATTGTTTCCTTGTACTCACCACAAAGTTTTGATAGTTCATATTGATACAATTGAATGATCACCAACAAACTAGTTGAACCCTCAACTTGAAACAGTTCTGATACACGCTAATGTGTAAATTAAAAAATCGCGAAACGCGAAACCATCAAAATCACCAAATTTCAAATTGATCAGAATTTGTTATACAAAAAACTAGACAAAGATAAGATAACGATTCATAAGTTGGCTATTAACTGTCTAGACTCAGACTTGTGTCTAATTGCTTGCATATGTTGCACCTTCATGTATAAAGTTTTGACACAAACAAGAGATAAGAGAATCTAGAACAAGACAAGATCATCGAAATGTGGCATTAAAGTTACTGAATATTGCTAATTTGTTAAACACATTTATAATCAAGTCTGAGTACTTTTGGCCTCTATCTTTTAATCCATAGTGATATGGTGATACATCGATTGACACCTACAAAGCTTCCGTTCCACATCTTACAGCTTCTTTCTCCGACTCAAATTGATCATTATATCATATCCAATCCACTCAAAAGTTCACCATATCAGCTTGAATATAATAAGTTAATCATGGAACGTACGGCAAGAATCAAGAATCGTAATCAGATTAAAGTTTCGAGTGAGACATTTAGAACAAGCAAATTTCATGTTGGAGAACCTAAAACAACGCAAATCCCACAATTAAGGAGAAGCAAGCAGACAGCAGACATCCTGAAATTGGAGAAAAAAAAACTATATAAGAAGGGTCAATTGTCCATTCTAAATTTTTGGTTCTCCATAACTTATCAATCATTCAAATTACTTTAAGGGCTTCTTTAACAGGTCAATTCGCGGGGCGCACAAAAAAGATAAGCTTAATAAGTAATTTGGAAAGGCCACGAAAAATTAAGCGCGATTGGCGAAAAAATAAGCTCCGCGACGGGGAATTGAACCCCGGTCTACCATGAATTGCCGAAAGCGACAAACGGTGATTCTAGCCACTAAACTATCACGGACTTGTTGAGTATGGAAATTCTCCCCTCTGCCAAATTCCGACAGCAATGGTGTATGGGTTTTCGCGCATTTTTCCGTCTTTTACCGCTGATATCCGCTTCTAACCGATATTTGAAAAATTCCCATAAATCATCACGGAATTTTTAAACCATCGAGTATGTGTCGCATATCATTTCTCAATTATCAATCTCAAAGTTATTTGTTTATAACTCAGATTCAACATGAGTTTTTGACCCATAGACATATCTTTTCAAATCTTTGAGTCCCTGAATGACTTAATATTCAAAAAATATCAGCATTGAGGCTCAATTATGTCTCTTTTTCTCCTATTAAACATTTTGGTCTGTTTTTTGAAATTTTTTCATTTTTTTTGAAAATTTGCATTTGATCAAATAGATCTGACATTTCGATTTTTTGCAATATTTTGAAACTTTTCCTTTTTTTTTCAAATTTCAACGTTTTTCATTCTTGATCTGTGTCTATGATTTATCCGATCCATCGACCTTCGATCTCGACAAAGATCAAAACCTCACAAATAATGAACATACAAACATGATCTCAAAATACTACATCGCCTTTAAACTTTAACAATTCTCGAGTTATAAATATATGCAACATACTAGTAACCCAAATGATCAAGCTTGGAGCCTACACAAAAAGAAAATTTATTATATCTTCCAGATTCCACAAAAACATATATGACGTATTGTGAACCTGTGATTTTCTCTCCCTGGTTTACAGTACTATCTGATCCTATATCATATCTTGTTGATGCTAGGTGACAATATAAATTTACTAACGTTACCAGTTCTTGGTGTTCGACGTTCTACTTGACATGTTTCAACTAAGTGTAGAATGTCTAACGAAAACATCTTGATATAAGACAAACACGCTCAACATGAGATTTATATGTATTCTTATATACTTCTCAATCCTTAGAACCTTTAAATTGTATTAAGCTTCAGAACTATGACTGTTTTCCATTTTTATGGAGGAAAATAACTTGACGTTTCAAAAACTCAGTTTGAAGGAAACCATTTACAGGCACTGCTGGTAATAATCTTCATCTAAATTTTCAATTAAGTCACCATATCTGGTTTCATGATATACAATGCAGCTTTTAAATTGAGTCCCAATTTAGGAACACATTGATTGAGTTTTACTGTTCGACTGAACCTCTATTACCACTCTTCAGTCTTCGGAACAAACCTAGTCAATGCCATCTCTCACCTCTTCCTTTTTTAAATCCATATCTATTGTTCAATCGAATCTATATGGATAAACCATCACATTCATCCTTTCTTGATTTTGTGCACCGTTTCTGTTCATATCCCATGAACACATATACGTCGTAACTCAGCTTATTCAACAACTAGATCATTGATCACTAATTCATTCATCTGAACCAATCTTCAACTTCTTATTTCTTCTCAATTAAATGACATTGTTGTTCGAGGTTTAAACTATAGATCAACCTTACTCTTCAAACATCCACATATACTTGACTGTTGAAACAGCACACTACTTCGTTTCTCCAACCACTAAACTCTTCAAAGCCTCAATCTCACATATCCGCATAGTATTCTCATTGTTGATTATCCATCAGTAAGGCATAATCTTTCTTTTGAATCATGCACCTCTATACCTATATCTTTAAGCTTTAATCCTCAGATTCACACAGCTTTTTAGCCCTTGAACATGACCATTCTCATACTTCGGTACCCACCACTGCTAATTTGTATCTTTCTTGAAATACAGCTATCTTTGACTTAAGATTTAGTTTCTGGGCCGGCCGGCCCATTTGCTAGATCTGACATCTAGCTAACGGGAAAATAGATGGGGAACGACATTTAAAACCACATGCAAAATCATATCACCGAAAACCTTCTAATATCACCCACTGAACCATTTTGCTCCAACATCAAGCATACTCTGTTTTCTAATTCTAGCTGCTAAACGTTTCACGGATGATGTTAAATAATTGTGTGTAAAACGACCTTGTCTTCTTTACATCCAATTAATATGGTGTTTGGGTTTTTACCGATTCGCGGGATTTCATGATTATGTAAGAGACTAAAGTTTTGAGACAGCGATTTCCCGTTGATTGAACACATTTAAAGCATAGTTTTTGGTATCAAATTACAGGTTTTCATTTTTATAATGATTAAGAGCCTACTATTCCATCACTAAAACAATCACTCTCTCAAATCTTCACAAATTCCCAATTTTCCACCTAAATATGATTTCGCGAATTTATAGAAATTTGTAGAAATTTATCGACGTCTGACAATTGCAACAAAAACCCAATTCAACGAAAAATTTCAGTATATCAATTGCAGTTGAACACATACAAAATATCTAATTGTATAATTTTCTATTCCAATTAAAAACATAAATTCTCTACCCAAGTGTGATTTATAAACAAATTTCAGGAGGAATTGTGATAAAATTCAAAGATCAAATCAATTGACTAGTAAAATATAAAACTCAGTGTTGAATAAACTTTCATAACAAATTAAATTTATAACAACAAATATGGCTTCCACTCAAGAGACTCCAGTTTCAAACAACAAATTATACGTTGGTAACGTTGAATACAGTACTACCAAACCTGAATTGGAAGAATTGTTCAAAGATTATGAAATGTATGTATTTTATATTGCTATTCGGTTTTAATACCCCTTGCCACACATTTTCAAATACTAATATTATAATAATAGTGAATCAATTGAAATTCCAACTAGATCACCAAGATTCAAAAATGGTAAAAAAGGTAAACCAAAAGCTAAAGGTTACGTTTTCGTTACATTTGGCTCAAATGTTACAGATTTAGATTCAATTATTTCAAAATTCACTGATTTCGAATTTAAAGATCGTAAAATTTATTTGAGTCGTCCAGCTCCAAGAGAATCAAGTGAAGAAACTGAAACTAAAAAGGAAACTAAAGTTGCCACTCCACCTTCAACTTCAACTTCAACAACCACCAACACTTCTAAAAAATCCACCAAACCAGCACCAAAGGAAAAAATTCCATTTGAAAAAGGTACTAAATCAACTGACACTGTCTATTTGAAAAACTTGGATTTCCAAACCAATGCCAAAGAATTAAGAAGTTTCTTTACTGAAGAAGGTGAAGAAGTTAGATGGGTTTCAGTTCCATTCAAGAGATTACCAGGTTACGTTTTAAAGAAACTTGCTGCTCAAGGTAAAGAAATTGAAAAAAGAAACAAAGGTTACGCTTTTGTTAAATTCCAAATTGAAGAAGGTGGTGAATCAATTGAAGATAAAGTTACCAAATATCAAGGTAAACAATTCAAAGATCGTGAATTACAATTGAGTGTTGCTGTTGATGTCAGAAATGTTGATGCTGAAGGTGACGATGAAGGTGAAAATTAAGAGGAATGAAATGTCTGTGTATATGAGTACAATCTGCTTGAAGTCTTGATTGATATTTGAGTAAATGAGTAATTGTATATATACGTGAAAAAAAATGGTTTTTGTTTATAAGAAATGTAAGCGTACTTGTGCTGTTCCTAACATGTTTTCCTCTAAAGGGAGTTAATTCCTTTAGCTCCATGATACACTTGAAAGTTGACCTATCTATTTAATGACACTGCAAATTGGCAGTCGTCTCGGTGACTAATGGAGATGGCTCATCACAGCTGCAGAAGAGGCTAATTTAAAGTATCGAGCTAGCTTTAACACGTCATGTAATATATAATATGAGTCAACAGACTCATATCATTCAAAATCCTCGAGAATCCAAATATATCTCTGAATCCCGGATTACCACAGTTTTAATTTATCTCGTAGCAGAGATTAGCGCAACAGCTTTTTTTTTATTTTTTATTTCTGCTTGCAGCTTGCCGCGCAGAGACTTTTTTTTATTTAAATACAGGGAATTTCTCAAACAATAAGAAATTCTTACTTTCACATAAACAATCTATTAAAACAGGGCGCTACGTTCAATTGTTGCTAAATATTGCTCAGAACCGCTAAGAATGTCGCTTGAAACGAGTTGTTCCCAGTTCTGGGACTTTGACGACATCACAGAGTGTGGAAGGGTGGTTTATTTCGAAACGAGATGGCCCTTGGTTGTTTTGTCTTTATCAATAACCGTTATACTTATAAAGTCAATACTGAACTACTGGAGCATACTACGGAAAAATCAGAACTCAGAATACAAACCTCTACTGGATGTTGGTGTGACCAACAACAGCCATGGGGCTATCGAGGATATCTCCACAGAAGATGTGAAGTATACTCATTTCGATATATCTTCATTGCCACCAGTCAAATTGAATGGTGAACCTCATGGTGAAATCAAATACATTGAAAGATCACCAGTGGAGAAGTTGAGAGTTGTTTTTGAGGAGTTGTTGATTCTAACACAGATTATCATTCAAGCTTCAAAATTCACAACTATTACAGGGGAGTCAAAATCTACCACAATTATTAATCTGGCTTTATGGGGTTGGTTACTAGTGGGCACAACTTTAAGAGTTGTTAACTTGAATGACAAGTACCAAAAATTATTGAATATAATACCAAATTTATGGACAAACAATTTTGTTGTGTATCTAGCACTTTGGTTCCCTAGTTTTATATCCTTCAGATCTGCCCTAATCGGTCACACTCATAAGTCTCCAAATTATTACTATTTGGACTTTGCCATAATAACCATATTGTTTGCCAACTTGTTGACTTCTCATGTTGGCTATAGATTGCCTTATATTTACATCACAGATCCAAAGTTGAAACCAGCAACAGAACCAACTACGAGTATAATCAGCTTGATCACATTTAGTTGGGTTGACCCAATGATTTGGCAGGCATTTTTAGAGCCATTGAAATTTGATCAAGTTTGGGATTTGAAATTAGAGGATTATTCTTACTATGTTCAAAAATCTTTCAAAACTTTCAGTGAATCTCATGAAAAATTGTCTTTTTCAAAAAGATTAATCATCTTTTTTGGTAATTATTTATTACTACAAGGATTTTGGGCAATCATGGAAACTTTGATTTTGTTCACACCAACTCTACTGTTGAAAAAAATCTTGGAATATGTGGAGGATACAACTACGACTTCAAAAAGTTTAGCTTGGTTCTACGTTTTCTTGATGTTTGGCTTCAAATTATTAGCATCACTTTCCTCTGGTCAAGCTTTATTCTTTGGTAGAAGAGTGTGTATTAGATTAAAGTCAATCATTATCAGTGAAATTTATGCTAAAGCCTTGAGAAGAAAATTATCCGCAACTAATAAACCAACTGAAGAGGATGAAGAAAAGAAAGATCAAGCTCCTACCAAGAAAGAAGATGAAGATGACAATGAAAATGAAAAAACATCTGCCAATTTGGGTGCTATCATCAATTTGATGGCTGTCGATGCTTACAAAGTTAGTGAAGTTTGTGCCTATTTACATGCTTTTGTTGGTGCCACTTTTATGATCATTGTCTCCATCGTTTTACTATATCAATTATTAGGTTGGAGTGCATTAGTTGGTGCAGTATCTATTATCGTTATTGCTCCATTAAATTTCAAAGTTAATGGTTATTTGGGTGTCTTGCAAAAACAAATGTTAGAAGTTACCGATAAGCGTATCCAAAAATTGAATGAAACATTTCAATCCATTAGAATTATCAAATTTTTTGCTTGGGAGGATAGATTTAGAGATCAAATTTTGAAAATCAGACATGATGAATTAGCCATTTTGAAGAAAAGATCATTAGTGTGGGTTATCGCTGCATTTTTGTGGTTCATTACTCCAACAATCATCACATTGGTCAGTTTCGGTTGTTACATCTTCATTGACAAGAAGACTTTGACTACACCAATTGCTTTCACTGCATTGTCTTTGTTCAACTTGTTAAGAAACCCATTGGATCAAATTAGTGATATGTTAAGTTTTGCTATCCAATCAAAAGTTTCATTAGATCGTGTGCAAGATTTCTTAAAAGAAGAAGAAACAACCAAGTATGAACAATTGACAGCTTCAAAGAATAACAATGGTAAAATTGGTTTCAAAAATGCTTCCTTTAGTTGGGATTCAAAATCTGAAATTGACTTCAAATTGAAGAACTTAAACATTGACTTCAAAACCAAAAAGCTAAATGTTATCATTGGTCCAACTGGTGCAGGTAAAACTTCGTTATTGATGGCTTTATTAGGTGAAATGGAATTAACAAATGGTGAAGTTTACTTACCTGGTTATCGTGCAAGAGAAGATTTGACCGTCGATTCTGAAGGTTTCACCGAATCTGTTGCTTACTGTTCTCAAGCTGCTTGGTTATTAAATGATTCCATTAGAAATAACATTGTTTTCGCTTCACATTTCAATAGATCTCGTTATAACAAAGTTGTTGAAGCTTGTGGGTTGACTCGTGATTTCGAAATCTTAAAAGCTGGTGATCAAACTGAAATTGGTGAAAAGGGTATTGCTTTATCTGGTGGTCAAAAACAAAGAGTTTCATTGGCAAGAGCCTTGTATTCTAATTCAAGACATATCTTATTGGATGATTGTTTGAGTGCTGTTGATTCTCATACAGCCTTGCATATCTATGAAAAGTGTATTTCAGGTCCTTTGATGGCTAACAGAACTGTTTTGTTGGTCTCACACAATGTTGCCTTGACGATTAAATCTGCAGAATTCGTTGTTATTATGGATAATGGTAAAGTTACACATCAAGGTACTCCTCATTTTTTGTTGGAATCCGGTGCTCTTGGTAATGACGAAATGATTAAGTCAAGTGTATTACAATCGAAGCAAAATTCATCTTCTAATTTAAATGCTCAATTTCAAGAAGATCAAGAACATACCGATATTTCAAAAGCAGTTAATAGAAAATTGACAGATGTTGCAGGCTCAAAACCAACTTTAGTTGATGAAGAAGCTGAAGAATTAGAGAACTTGAAAAAAGGTAAATTGATCGAAGAAGAAACCAAAAGTGATGGTGTTGTCTCGGCTGATGTCTATAAATGGTATTTCGATGTATTTGGTGGTTGGTCTTTTGTCGCTCTTTTGATTGCTGTTTTCATGATTGGTCAATACTCTTACATCTATCAATCTTGGTGGGTTCGTGCTTGGGCTAAAAATATGGAAAAGCAAGCCATGCATACTTTAACATCAGTTGTGGAGTCTAGTGTCTATGGTACTAGCTTGATCAAAATTGCTTCTAAACCAATCAATTTGTTTATTACTAAATATCACACTGCTCAAGCTTCAATTGAAACCTTGAAATCTGACAACAAGTCACTTTACTATATCATAATTTACACTTTGTTAGGTGTCGCATATGCTGCAATCTCATCCATTAGAATTATCATGGTCTTTTTAGCTGGTGTCAAAGCATCTTCAAGAATTTTCAAAAGAGTTTTACAAAGGGTATTGAGAGCGAGATTAAGATTTTTCGACTCTACCCCAATTGGTAGAATTATGAACAGATTTTCTAAAGATATCGAATCGGTTGATCAAGAATTGGTCCCATTCGCTGATGGTGCTGTTGGTTGTGTTATTTCAGTTTTGGCCATCTTGTTCTTAATTACTTTGATTACACCAGGATTCATCTTTTTGGCCATCTTGGTTGTGGCTCTTTACTACGCTGTTGCATTCTTTTATTTGAATGGTTCAAGAGAATTGAAAAGATTTGAATCCATTACAAAATCCCCAATTCATCAACATTTCGGTGAAACATTAGTCGGTGTTAGTACAATCCGTGCTTATGGTACAGAACGTAGATTCTTGCAAGAAAATTTGATCAAGATTGATGAAAATAACAAACCATTCTTCTACATGTGGGTTACAAACAGATGGTTGAGTGTTAGAAACGATTTGGTTGGTTCATTGGTTATTTTATTCAGTGGTGCTTTTGTTTTATACAATATCAAAACAATTGATTCAGGTTTAGCTGGTATTTCATTATCATATGCTATCGCTTTCAACGAAAGTGCATTATGGGTTGTTAGATTATATTCCAGTGTGGAAATGACCATGAACTCTGTCGAAAGATTAAAAGAATACTTGGTTGTTGATGAAGAACCTGCAGAATTTGTTCCAGAAAATGAGCCTCCTGCAAACTGGCCATCAGCTGGTAAATTAGAACTTAATGATGTGTCCTTACGTTATGCTCCAACATTACCAAGAGTTATCAAAAATGTTACATTCTCTGTCGATCCTTCCAATAAGATTGGTATCGTTGGTAGAACAGGTGCTGGTAAATCTACTATCATTACCGCTCTTTTCAGATTCTTGGATCCAGAAACCGGTTATATCAAAATTGACGATATTGATATCACAAAGATTGGTCTAAAGAACTTGAGACAAGCAATCACAATCATCCCACAAGATCCTACATTATTCACTGGTACTATCAGATCTAATTTGGATCCATTTGACGCTTATAATGATGAAAGCATATTTGAAGCGCTAAAGAGAGTTAATTTGATCTCTGGTGATGAGATTTTGGAAAATCCTAGAACTTTACCTTCAGATGCAGTTGATGTGGAAGATGTTGAAGAAAATGTTAACAAATTCTTGAATTTAGATAATGAAATTACAGAAGGTGGTGGTAATTTATCACAAGGTCAACGTCAATTAATGTGTCTTGCAAGATCATTATTAAGAGCTCCAAAGATTATGTTATTGGATGAAGCTACTGCATCAATTGATTACGAATCTGATTCTAGAATTCAACAAACTATTAGACAAGAATTCGCATCAAGTACAATTTTAACAATTGCTCATAGATTAAGATCAATTATTGATTATGATAAGATTTTGGTTATGGATGCAGGTGAAGTTATTGAATTTGATCATCCATATAATTTGATTAGAGATTTAAATTCTACTTTCCATAGCATGTGTTCTGATAGTGGGGAGCTTGAAGTCTTAATTCAATTGGCTAAAGAAGCCTTTTTGGATAAGCATAAAAAATAAAAAAAAAAAAATGTACTATTTTAAAAAAGTTATACAATTCAACTCAACACTGATAACAGTGTCAACTCCAAAAGGTTCACTGATTATTTTGATTTTAATTCATTATAGTAACAAAATACACATTAGATTCACATAATCTAGATTCTTTTTAATATGATGTAGCGCTTTCAATAATGTAATAATCATAATCATAAATAATTAATTCCAGGGGTTCAAGCCCTTCTATGTATACATAAAAATAAAATATAATAATATAATCAACCTTTTTTAACTAGCTGCATTTTTAATCATTTCATCAATTGCGTTGATAGTATTTATATCAAATTCACCTAAATCATAATTTGAGAAATCAAAATCTAATTGATTTTTATCAATCCAGTTACAACCAGTATCAGATGCTGGTGATAATGGTTCATTTGGTGATGGGATTATTTGAGATGTAGATGGCCATGATAAATTTATTGAGCTTAATGGATCACTAGTTAAAGATGGTGTGAATGCATTTGGTGGAATAAAAGTTGATGGATTTCCTGTGGTTCTTTCTGATGTATAAATTGAATTTGGATTAGAGTTTGATGTGACAGAAATTGTTGGAGTATTGGAAAATTCATCATCAAATTTTATTGAAGGAGTAGACTCGTTCTTCGATGGTTGTGAGATCTCGTGTTGTGGGGGGTGTGGTTGGTTTGATAGTGGCTCATTTTGAGCCGGTGGTGATTGATTTTGTTCTTGTGTTTGTTGTTGCTGTTGCTGTTTACCTAAAGATAATGAATCAAGACTGGCATGGGAGTCTTGTCTTGTAGCTTCAAATTCTTCCTCTTGTGGTTTGGATTTGGCAAATGTAATTTCATTGTGGAAATGGGCATGTAATTTTTTTGATAAGTCTGGCAAAAGTTTTGTTATGGTATCTAGCAAATATGCTGCCACTTTAGAACTCAAATACCAATGTTGAGAGATCTGATAAATACCTGATAGCTCCAATTTCAAATACTCTTCAATGACGTTCAAATCACTTGCATTGAACGAACCTAAATTTTGATCTGCATTTTTTGATTGTGTGATCTGTGAATACCATACGTAAGATGACAAATGAACGAGTCCTGCAAATGCTAAAGAACATGCACTTAAAGGAGTTCTATTGTTAATATCTAATGGGTTGGTATCGATTAAAGTTTTCGATATTGAATTGGCAGCATCAATGGTCTTTCTGGTTTCAATAATTTTTCTTGATTTGATCAAATCTTTATCAGAAGGTAGATCTTGAAAATCTTGTTTTTCTTTATTCAAATGATCATTCAACATTTCCACGTATTTCAAATTTTTTGGAATATCGGGTCTCCATAAGAATGATAAAGGACGATGAGTGAATATCTTAGCATAGTTTAACATCAGCATACCTTGATGAACACCATTATTGACTCTTCCCATCCCATCCACAAGATAAGGTAATTTATAAAAATCTGGATTTGAGAATTTCAACTCCCAATTTGAAAGTGATGCAGTTAATTTTGTGTAATTGTTCCCAATAGGTGAGTTTGAAAAAATAATGTTATTCAAACGTACTGAATCATCAACTAATTTCGAAGTCAACGATCTAGTTTCATAATCAAATTCAAATTTATTTGGTTTTTCAGGATAATTTACAAAGCATTCAACTGAAGTTAATGGAGAAACAGTTTTACCATCAGCACAACCCATGATAATATCGAAAAAGAAAATTTCCCAGAAGCATCTTCTTGCACAATCTTTCAATAGTGGATCAGCTAGATTCCTTATTCTTCTTGTGTTATAAAAATTGATGTTGATTTCTCCATCTGTGATCTGGATTTCCTCTTCTTTTGGTGAAGATAGATGAAATTTTGCATCTTGTTGAAATTTTTCATTGATATTCCCATTGATATCGGTCTCTGTCTTAAAATTATTGACATCCAAGTTATTTATATCCAAATGACTTGCCAATTCAATACATTTTGTTCTTAAAGAGGTACTAAAATCATGTAATGCAGAGATATGACAAATAAGCGTCAGCAAAATTAACGTTTGTAAACTAACAAGATCCTTGGTTCCATTTTCAATTGATGCATTAATCTCCACAACTATATCGAAAACTTTGTTTATATTTCTTGAAAATTTCGAGCTTGAAGAGCCGTCACCAATTATTTTCATAACTGCAATCAGTTCAACTGGGTTTTCAGTTTTCCTTAAAAACTCTTCTATTTCATCTCTTGCTGGTAAAAATGGATGTGTATGATGGAATGAAGTGTAGTATGAATTTATGACTGATGGGATATTGAAATCTTGATCCAAAAACTTTGGTTCAATTTTATTTTGGCTTTGATTTTGTTCTAGATGTACATTGAAATGATTAATATTTGGAGGATTTTTAGATTTTTTATGACAAGGTAACTTGTTTAATGATCCATCTTTTAAAAACCCACAACTTGACTGATCGTGACCGTCTGGACAGTTTGCCTTTTTCTGCTTGCGACTCTTGGGATCAAAATGGCCATCCATACAAGGCAACACAGGTATCTGAGTATTTATGCCGTCGATTCCTTCCTTGGTTTCATCTGGTGATGCCACTTTGATTCTCTTGACACCTTTCTTACGCGACCCACCTCTATTACTCTTCACATATGAACACTCTTTATCAGCCTGTGAACATCTCCCGCATTTAGGAAACTGACCATCACAACGTAAATGTCTTTTACGACACTCTAAACAAGCTCTTGAAACATGTTTCGGGTTTGCTCTATTTGGATCATTTGCACTGAAAAGCAAAGGATCTCCATTGGTATCACTCATAATTGAGTTTTTGGCTCTGTTGAAGTTTCCCTCTTTACAACTCTTTCTATAGTTATCTTAGCAGCAGCTTAATGAAGTCACGGTGCAAAGCTTTTGTCTTTTGAATAGCTCAAAAGGATGGATTAGCTTAGCCAAGTTTGTTTTATATTTGTAGCTAGATGATAAATGGTGCTCTTTAGCGTAGAATCTAGCAAATTTGACGCGGCGGCAAGCAAAAAGGAAGTGGTTTGTGTTGATGTTTATCTTTATCACTTCAATTAAGTTCTTGTAGCTTTTAATTCTGCTTATTCAATAAATAAAAAAATGCCCTAGCTAAAATGGCAGATTAAGTCAAGTTGACCGATTAATAAAAGTCAATAGTGAATTTAGTAATGATGTCAAATTGAAACTTGCTTTAGAAGTATTTAAATATCTACAATCAACAAATCAGCTTAATCTTTATGAGAAAAAAGCCGTGCAGACTCGTTCTTTGTCTTTTTGCATTTGAGTTTATAAACCTATTCATAGTCATTTCAAACCCCGAGCTTAGGTAAGCCAGCGACATTATATTTGTGTAATCTTGTCAGATTTGATTTTATCACCTTCTAATTGTTCATACTCAAAGCGTAAATAACCCCAGGTGAAGTCCACTAATGTGCTTATTATACCTAACCCATAAACCAATGTGATTGCATAAAAAAAATTTGAATTTCCAGAGCCCAAATCGATCCAAAGGTGATAGAAAATTGGTGATAATATACATGTATGTAAAATTAATAGTATTGAAATGACTGGATATCTTAGAAATGGGAAAATTGGTTTCAACAATAATAACAATGTGATGTAAATTGATAAATCCCCTAAAGTTGGATAACTTTTACTGAAAATTAACCATCCCCAACTTAAGATAACTGCAAAGATACCATTCATTTTTAAAGTGAATGGAATAATAAATGAAACATTGTATAAATTGAAAACAGTTTTGTAGAAAGGTATGAAGAATTCAAACATTTCTGTGAAATAATACCACCAAAGACCTAAATTTGGTTCGATCTTATTGAATTTTATGATAGTTCCATAAGTTGAATCCAAAAATTTCCAATCATCATTCATTAATTTAAAACTTGCAAAGATTAATCCTATAATTGATAAGATTGATAAAATAGTGAATTTTAATACTGGGTACCAATTACCGTTGTTGTTTTGATAGATCAATTTACCCAATGGGAAGATTAAATAAATTGGATGATATGAGATATATGATAAGATTGCAAATAGAACTGAACCTAAAACTAGATTATTTTCTAAAATTGAATTTATACTCATTATAATGAAGAAATTTTGGAAAATAACTGTTGAATAACTGAACAAGCTTAATAATGCTAATGGATTCAATGCATAAATTAATCCAATGATCCAAGGTTGGAAAAATTGATCTTCATTTTTATATGAAATTTTTTTAGCTATATTTATCAACCCCCAACAAATTAATGAATCCAAAATTGAATATACCAAATTCTCCACTCCTTGAAATTGAGAGAACGCAGCTAGTAATAATGGCGGATTATGTACCACACCACCGTCATAAGGATTGATATCATTTGATAATAAGAAAATACCTTCTTTGATAGACTTATATGATGTTATTAATGTTGATAATTCAATGGAATCTTCTAATGATGAAATGACATTCGGGAACAATAAGAATACTGAAATCCTTATTGTGAATGCCAATAAGATGACTTTTTTATCTATTGGGATCATCTTGATCTGGTCGAGTCTAGATGATTTCAAATTGATGTAGTAATCCAATGTTTATACGTACGCTTTAATTCGAAAACAATAATTCGCGAAATTTTAGATTATATAATCAGTGCCTTTAATATTATGTAATCATAAATTTTCCGTTGACGTCATGCAAATTATTGTTAGGCGCACAAATGTAGCCTACGATAGGAAAGTGTAGTTCTAATACATCATAAACAATGTAAAACATATGGTTAAATTTCGGGATCATGTATCTATTCAAGAATTTGATCGAAAAGCAAATAATATTAATTAATTAATTTAAATTTTTTTATATAATTTAAATTTTTCAGTGAAAATAAGTACTTTATAAATTTTTAAGGTATTTCAAATTCAAATAAACTCTAATTAAAAAAGGCCAAATATTTTCAAACATCGAATTTCACATTTTTATCAACATCTTTAGAAACTACAGACCAAGAAGACACTTATTATATATTTTATAGTCAATTCAGACAAATATACCATCAACAATTCTCCAATGTAGCTAGCCGGCCGATTAACATGTGCAAACGTGGCATTACCAGTGCTGCTCAAATATCTTATCAATTTTCAAAAATGGCTGCATAAACGTGGATCAATTGAAAAGGGTAATAATAGATAATCACACTAGATATAGATATCAATTGAATTAAAATTTTATCTTCATGATAAGGTTATATCTTGCGTTTGAATAAGGTTTATCTTATCAGTGATTGTAAATTTTGATAGCTTCAACTTTACAATTCTAGCTCAATTAAACGTACATTGTACATAATTAGCCTTGTTTGTTCTGCCAATATTTGATTGCCTAATTGGGTCAGTAATTATTCAAATTGATCATCCAAAGTCTCAACTTATTTATTATCCATAAATATGAGTTATGTCCCACTAAAAATTCATCAGGTATATAATATAAAGTCCATGGAAGAATGAATGATTCACAAGAGAAAATCAATACAAAAGATGGGGGAAATGAAGTGGATATAGTTCCAGCTAATTCAACACCAAGAAGTCAATCGGTTGATTCAGCAAGTTATAAATCATTTAAAATTTTCCAATCAAGAAAGGGAGATTTATCAGATTATGATACTTCAGATTTTGCTATCCGTTCAAAGATTAATTTAATTAATGATGCATTAGATGAGATTGGTTTCACATGGTATCATTTTAAATTATATTGTTTAAATGGGATGGGGTATGCTGTTGATTCTCAATTAACTTTTGTTCAAGCATCAACAGCTCAATATGTTAGATATCAATTTGGTCAAGTTTTCCCCTCGGATTCTATTGCACTTTATGCTGGTTTGTTAGTAGGTGCAATACTTTGGGGGTTTGGTGCTGATTTAATTGGTAGAAAAATTGCATTCAACACTTCATTATTGTTTAGTTCAATATTTGCTATATTAGCTGGTACAATGGGTAATTTTGGTACTTATTGTTTCTTTGTGGCCTTATCTGCTGCTGCTTCAGGTGGTAATTTAGTTTTAGATACTACTGTGTTTTTAGAATTTTTACCAAGTTCTTATCAATGGTTAGTTACATTGATGGCTTCTTGGTGGGGTGTAGGTCAAGCTTTAGGTGTTTTAGTTGCATGGTTGTTTTTCAGTCAAGATCAATTCATTTGTGCTGGAGGATTAGGTGATTGTCCTGCTGAGGAGAATAGAGGATGGAGATACATTTGGTTTGTCAATGGTGGATTTGTGCTCATCATTGCCATTCTAAGATTAACCATCATTTCGCTTCATGAGACTCCAAAATTTCTTGTATGTAATAGAAGAGATGAAGAGGCAATTGAAGCGTTACAGAAATTAGCAATAGAACACGGAAGAACTTGTTCATTAACTTTAGAAGAATTACAAGCCTGTGGTGAGATTTCAGAGAATGAAAACTTTTATGACGAAGCATCATTGTTCAACACTTTCAAATTGATCAAGAAACATCTACGTGTCTTATTTGGGAACAGGTTGATGAAATTATCCACTTCTCTTGTGTTTCTCGAATGGACATTGTTAGGTATTGCCTATCCTTTATATGCCAATTTCTTACCAACATATTTGGCCACAAGAGGTGCAAACATCTCTGCTGATACAACAGCTGGTGTCTATAGAGATAATGTCATATCGAATGCTTCTTCAATAGGAGGTGGTCTAATTGGTGGGTTATTGCTTTATCTGGTTCCTGTATTGGGACGTAAAGGTGTCATGGTTATCGGTGGGCTAACCTCAATGGCCTTCTTCTTTGCATATACCGCAGTTAGATCTCGTGCACAAAACGTTGCAATTTCAAGTTGTGTCTACATTGCCATTAATATTTATTATTCTTGTTTATATGCATACACTCCAGAAGTGATGCCTTCAAGTGCAAGAGCTACAGGAAACGCACTAGCAGTGGCTTGTATGCGGACAATGGCATGTATTGTTCCTGTGATTGCATATTTCTCCAATACCAGCTCAGCTATACCTGTTTGGATCTGTGGTGCTTGTATCGGTGTGATTGGTGTGTGTTCGATTTTTTTACCCTTTGAACCTTCAAAGCAAAGAGTGGCATGAGATTTTATATCTAGTGTTTAAATAGATTATTTATTTTCATTTTCATTCAACTTGTGGAGGGACCGCCATGGGGGTACTTTGTACGTTCCAGCACACGTGTTCTTAAGATCGATTTCACCTGTGGTGATGCTATCAATTCACTAACTTTTGCAAGTAACTCAGTTGTGATTTTCGCCCCTTCCATTGGCGAGGCATATTCTAACACCTCGTAGTCGAAATTTGGATCAAATATTTCGGGTAAGAACGATTCAACCTCCTTATCCAATTCTTCCTGCTCCTGTTTTTCTCTTTCAACTTTTCTAGCTTTTCTAGCCTTTTTCTTTTCAGCCCTTTCAGCTTTCACTTTTTGCCATTCTCTAATAACCTTGTTCCTACATGTATCCGGATAATAATGCTCTTGCACTAAACCTGCTAATCTCTCCCTGGCCCTTTTCCTATTCTGGTCCCTCGAGCGAGTATCCTGACACTCGACAACTATCCCGGTCTTGATGTGCTTCAACTGGACTTTGCTACTGGTTTTGTTGATCTGGCTCTTCGTTAGTATACAATAGCTCGATTAAATCCACATTATACTCACACTCTGACCACCTGGCCCGGAGCCTCCTGCGATGAACTTCTCCGTGAACTCGTCCTCTTTGATCTTGGGTCTCGGTGGCAGCTTGTAGCCCTTCAGCTTCTTTGTGTACTTCGGTTTAGGAACTCCTCCAATTAGTGGCTCGTTCTTCGCTGGAGCCACCATCCTCTTCGACTTGCAGATCACAGCACTCTGCGAAAAACACCGCAGACCAAGCGAGCTCTGAGCCATCGCCCGCAAAAAGGGCATCTTGAAGCTCTGCAACATCTTGAAAGTTACTGAGTTTCGTAGAATGTGTCAGATTTGTAGATTTTCACTATAAAAATGTTTATACACTTGAAAAAAAAATATTCGGTAGGACCAACACACTTTTTTTTTTCCTTGAAAAGTATAAACAAATTTAACACAGTAAAATAAGCATAAAACAGCCAAATTCAGCTGCAAACCATCTTCACACAACCAAAATGGCTAGCAATGGGAACCAAGTGAGTGGATAGATCATAACATAGGCGAATCCAGTACTAACAGCGCAAAGAACGACACAGACTCGTTGAGATTTATGAATCTCGGTGGTGGTAACGAAGTTGGTAGATCATGTCATATCCTACAATACAAGGGCAAAACAGTGATGCTCGACGCCGGTGTCCACCCAGCACACTCAGGAATCGCAGCACTGCCGTTCTATGACGAGTTTGACCTGAGCAAAGTGGACATCCTGCTTATTTCGCATTTCCACTTGGACCACGCCGCTTCTTTGCCCTACGTTATGCAACATACAAACTTCAAAGGTAGAGTGTTCATGACACATCCTACAAAAGCCATCTACCGTTGGCTACTAAGTGACTTTGTGAAGGTCACCTCGATAGGAGGCTCTGCGTCAAGCGCATTATACACAGATGAGGATCTTTCAGAGTCCTTTGATAAGATTGAAACCATTGATTATCACTCTACAATTGAGGTCGATGGGATACGGTTCACCGCATATCATGCTGGTCATGTCCTAGGTGCTGCAATGTTCTTCATAGAGATTGGAGGATTGAAATTGTTATACACGGGTGATTATTCTAGAGAGGAAAATCGTCATTTAAATCAAGCTGAAGTGCCACCAACAAAACCTGATGTTATGGTTTGTGAATCAACTTTTGGTACCGCTACTCATGAACCAAGGCTGGAGAAAGAAGTCAGATTGACAAACTTAATACATTCAACATTGATTAAAGGTGGTCGTGTACTTTTACCTGTTTTCGCATTGGGTACTGCACAAGAATTATTATTAATCTTGGATGAATATTGGTCAAATCATCAAGATTTGGAAAATATAAATGTCTACTATGCCTCATCATTGGCTAAGAAATGTTTAGCAGTTTTCCAAACATATATCAATATGATGAATGATAATATAAGAAAACAATTTAGAGATCAAAATTCAAACCCTTTCCAATTTAAACACATCAAAAACATTAAAAATTTGGATAAATTTGATGATTTCGGACCTTGTGTCGTAGTGGCAAGTCCTGGTATGTTACAAAATGGTGTTTCAAGAGAATTATTAGAAAGATGGGCTCCAGATTCAAGAAATTCAGTTATTCTTACTGGTTATTCCGTTGAGGGAACATTAGCTAAAAACTTATTAACAGAACCTGATCAAATCCCATCCGTACAAAATCCTGATATAAACATTCCAAGAAGATTAAATATCGAGGAAATTTCATTTGCCGCTCATGTTGATTATGAACAAAATTCAAAATTTATAGAAATGGTCAGTCCTAAGTCTATCATCTTGGTCCATGGTGAATCAAATCCAATGGGTAGATTAAAATCTGCATTATTATCCAAATACTCCAAATTGAAAGGTACAGAGGATGAAGTAAAAGTTTACAATCCAAGAAATTGTGATGAATTAGATTTAAAATTGAAAGGTTTAAAAATTGCAAAGGCTTTTGGCTCTATAGTGACTGAAAAGGATACAAATGATACATTAAGTGGTGTCTTGGTATCAAAAGATTTTGATTTGAATTTAATGAAAGTTGATGATTTAAGAGAATATGCTGGATTAACATCTACAGTGGTGAAAGAACGTCAAACTATAAGAGTGGATGCCGGTAGAGACTTGATACAATGGCATTTATCTCAAATGTTTGGTTATGTTGAAGTATTGATTGACGATAAAGAAGAATATGAAGTTAAAGTGATGACTGAAATCACCATAAATTTGATTAATGGTATCTGTACAATTGAATGGACAAGTGGTATAATCAATGATACCATTGCAGATTCTGTGGTTGCAATTTTATTATCTGTGGATTCATCACCTGCATCTGTGAAAATTTCATCAAAATCTTGTAATCATGAACATGATGAAAATGAGAAAGATGATGATAAACATTTACACGATTCATTAGCTGATTCAAGAGTCTCTACAAGAATAAAAAGAATTGGTTCAATGCTTGAAGCACAATTTGGTGATGCTTTTGTAAATAATAAAGATGGTCAAGGTGCTATTATTAAGATTGGTAAAAATGAAGCCAAGATTAATTATTTTGATCTTACAGTGGATTGTTCTTCAAATGTTTTGAAAAATAGAATTGTTAACGTGTTGAATAGAGCAACGGAACTTGTTGCTCCATTAGCACAAAATCGTAAAATAAATTAGTGTGTATTTAGACCAATTGTTTAATACTTAAATAGACATTACGGTATTTACAACTAGGTAATCTCATTATACTTTATATTAACTAAAAAACTTCCCAATTTTAACGCCTGATTTTGATTTAAAACAAATATTGTAGTGAGCTGGAATCAAACACCAGTTCTTAAAATTCGTTGTCTTTGATTTCTAAACGTTATAGTCTCATGACGTTCCATAACAAACAATGCTTTATCCAAGGCATGTTGAGAATAATTTTTCCCTGCAACAAACTCATTTCTTAAAGTTTGATAACTTGTTGACCAACCAATTGGTAATCTTCTTCTTAATTCAGTTTGGATCTTATCAATCTCTTCTTTTAATTTTGGCGCTGTAGTTATATTACCTTGATTTGCTGCATCCATTGTTGATGCTTGGAATAATCTTATAGCTTCATCAACGTGTTCCTCTGTAGCAACAGGTAATAAACGTATTTTGGCTAATGATTCAGTTATACGAATAATGGCTTCTAATTGACGAATTGTAATTGGAATTGAAGATCTTTGATCACTTAGAGCTTCAGCATCATTAATTGTTTTTCTAATCTCGACAAAATGTGAACTTAATTTTTCTGCAGCTTGTTCAGATAATCTTGGTGCACATTTTGTACGACAATATGAAATATATCTCTTCATTTTATCAATTGGAATTTCACCTGCAATTTCTTGTTGTTGATTTCTCCCTGTATGAATATTTAAAACATGATTTGCTATAGAAACATCTCTACTTTCATTATGATCATCTTTGACAACGAAAATCATATCAAATCTTGATAAAATTGTAGTTTGGAAATCAATATTTTCACCAGGAGTTTTCATATCATCATAACGACCAAAGATTGGATTTGCTGCTGCTAAAACACTTGTTCTTGAATTTAAAACAGTAGTAATACCAGCTTTAGCAATAGAAATGGTTTGTTGTTCCATAGCTTCATGAATTGCCACTCTATCTTCATCTCTCATCTTATCGAATTCATCAATACAAACAACACCACCATCAGCTAAAACCATAGCACCACCTTCTAAATAAAATTCTCTTGTTGTTGGATCTCTTTGAACTGAAGCTGTCAAACCTGCAGCGGAAGAACCTTTACCAGATGTATAAATAGAAATTGGACTTGCCTTATCAACAAATTTTAATAATTGAGATTTAGCAGTACCTGGATCACCTAATAACAAGACATTTATATCACCTCTTAATCTCATTCCATCTGGTAATAATTTTTTAGACCCACCCATCAATAGACATGCAATGGATTTTTTAATATCTAGATTACCATAAATTGATGGAGCAATAGAATTAGCAAAAGCTTCATAAAGATCTGGATTTCTAGACATTTCTAAAAATTCTTCTTCTTCTTCTTCTGTATAGATGGCATTACCAGCTGCGTTATGATCCACATCGGTCTGTATACCAAGAACTTTGATATATGGATTTCTGATAGCCACAGAGGATGGACCTTTAACTTTGGCTTGATAAATGGAATAGATACCATTTATATTACAACGTGTACCTGGAACAATCTTATTTGTTAAATAACGATCCACAGATAATAAGACATGTCTAGGCATTTCACCCACTGGAACCATTTCTGGTAATTCTTGTAATTTCAAGATTTGTTGATCAATAAATTGTGATTTATCGTGAACGACTAAATATGGATCTGGCGGACATTGTGATTTTTCACCATCTGCTGGTATTGCTGAACATATTTTTGGTAATGATAACCCACCAAAACTTGAATTCACAGATATTCTTCTTGTGTCTCTGCATGAACGGCACATGATCTGTACAGATGTGGCTTTTGATGTTAATACTGAAGCACTAATAATAATCCCACTAACACGAATAATTTTGGAAATATGATCAGCATCTAACTCTCTTATAGATAAAGTTGAAGCGTTTGATTTGAGAATTAATTGACACACTGGAAAGTTGCTTGGAACTTCTGATTCTTGTAAAAACACAATTCTTTTAGCAACGTCAGTGATGGCTCTTTCGAACAATGGAATCATTTCAGCAGGATCGTCCATTAAACCTTTATTTAAAGTCTCATTGAACCCAATTAGATGCTCATTATCGACAACAAGGGAGTATTCTTTGACCAACAGGTTCTCACGTAGCTGGTTACGGTACAAGAAATCAGTACCGACTCTGTATTCCAAAACAAAGCTCTTGAAAGCTTGGATAATTTCTTGATTGGAGTCTTGTTCTTCTTCACCAGGAAGAACTGGAGCACCGTAGATAGCTGGAGTATCAAATGACATGTTGTTGATGTTGTTGATGTTGTCTGTGGTTGAATATAGGTCCAGATGATAACAGAGATGTTTGTAAATATTTAGAGAGTAACAGATCTCAATGCAAAGTTCATGTAATTAATTTTCCACATGCGGAAGTTTATAAAAAAATTACGCGTCGAGAAGTCGCGAAAAACGAGAAATCGCGAAATTGACCGGAAATGGAAATCCCGGAAGTAGAATATCCGACCACCAAAAGTCGGAATTCGACTTTACAAAACAACTTTTCAGCTTTACTATGATTAGGAAGGAATAGAGAACATCAAGTGCTATCATATTGGCAAATTGCTTCCAGGAAACCTCAAGGAAACCTACTATACACAATAGAAAAAATGGCGTATGTGATATTCTGTGAGATATCTGCTTACTTTTAGTGGCTTAATTACTAACATTTTTAGTGAACTACTAGATCGTCCAAAATCAGAATTAACTGATATTGAGTTACAAAAACTTGAAGAATATGAATTCACACATGGACCAATGGCCGTATTACAAGATGCAGTACAGAATGGGACACAAGTGCTGATTTCTTGTAGGAATAATCATAAACTATTAGCCAAAATTAGAGCCTTTGATAGACATACTAATCTAGTATTGGAAAACGTTAAAGAAGTGAGTATGAAGATCTTGGTGGAACAGGGATAAAATACTAATCCAAAACAGCTATGGACAGAGACACCAAGAAATGCAAAGGGAAAGAAAGGTAAAGCTGTATCGAAGGAAAGATTTGTTAGTAAGATGTTTTTAAGAGGTGATTCTGTAATTGTTGTGTTAAAGGCATAATATATTAAAAGAAATACCAATCCTGTACAATAGAATTCTCAAGTTGATAAGAGTAGATATATTAGCTAAATTAATGAAGTGTTTTTCATGCCTGATTTACTTTGTAGCACTACGTAGTATTCCACTATTTACAGATGCATTTATTCTATGTGAATGTTTTAATGTTTTCATTTGACAATTGTATCAAGTTCTAAATCTTCACCATTCTTCGATACCACTAATTTATAATTACCTAATTCTTCAATTTTATCCAATGATTCACCACTTGATTGTTTTAATGATAAAGCTGAAGTTTCAACTTCATAACCGGTAACTTTCTTAATATAACTAGAAATTTCTGATAAATTGATTGGAGTTTGTAATTTATTATCTTTTGATGTTGGTTTTTTGAAATATAATACATCTAAATCACGAGAAAGTTGGAATAATGAATATGATTCAGCTGGTGTAATATCTCCTTGAGCTTCAACATCTTTTGGTAATTCAAGTAGTAGCCCTTTAATAGATAGGTTTTCCTTCTTAATGGCAACTTTAGGTTCTTCTTTCACTTGTTTTATTGGTTCTGATTTAATAAATTCAACAGGTTTTGGAATTGAAACTTTCTTTGGAATCACCACTGGGATTTTTGGTCCTTGTGTTGGTAAAATGTATGAAGCACCATTGAAACGATGTAGTGTATTTCTCATCAATGAATGTGAAACTTTTATAATTTGACCTTTAACACCAATATTTGTGAAATCTTTCAATAATTGCACTTCGGCCTTATTGTTTCTTTTGGATCTGACAGAATATCTGACAAGCGGTATTCTTGCAAAGGGCAAGCTTTTGTTTATCACTGTACTCATGATTTCGTTTGGGTCTTTAAGTCTGGAACTTTCCGATAAAAACACTCGAATTATTCACGTTTACATAGATTCATGTCGGATCGTTCAGCTCATATTTTTCAAGGCTACAGTTTTTTTTTTCGCGGAAAACTTCACCAAGAACACTCGGTGATCGAAATTACGCCTATAATACTGAGTGTACCCAAATTTACACACATATATCATACAATTAGTTTGTTCTTTTATTATACACATTTTATTCTAAGGAATGATAGTCAACATCTTCTTCAATGATTCCATGATACTCGTTGGTCAATTTCTTAGCAACTTTCCACAAGTGTACGATATTATCATCTGAACTTGAAGCTAAAGTCCATGGAATAGTTGGATTAAATGAAAGATCAGTAATAGCTGATGTATGACCTGCATGCATCATGAATAATTCAGGAGCACCATCGTCTTCATCTTCTTGGATTTGTTCCTCACCAATCTTCTTTATATCCCAAAGGATGACTCTTCTATCCTGAGACCCTGAGGCAATGATACCATCGTTATGTGGATCCCATTCTAATGATGTAATAGATTCTGAATGTCCCATTATGGTGTGTAATTTAGATGTTGGGTTTCTGATATCGAATAATTCAATTGTAGCGTCATCCAACCCAACTGCATATAGATTTGATGAATGATTAGAAAATGCAATAGTGTTAACAGCAGCTGCACGAGTAACAGTATGAATTGGTGCAGATTTGGTTCTTGTGTCATACAATTGTATGGTCTTGTCTTCACTCACAGACCCGAATAGATTAGCATCTCTATTGTGCCATTGAACATCATTAACAATATCAGTATGGTTTTTGAAAACATGTTGTAACGGTGTTGGTTTATTGATATCCCATAGCGCCACGGTCTTATCATCAGATGAAGTTAAAAGATTTCCTCGCACAAAACGATTCCATGAGATCCCATATCCGTTCTCAGTATGATGATCCAATACTAACGGATCTTCTTTGGTTTCTAGACCAGTGTTGTAAACGGAAACTTTACCAGTACCATTAATAGTTCCGATGATATTTCCATCTTGTGGCATATAACGCGCACGATTAACCTCGGCTTGATGTTTGAATTTTTTAATAACTTTCAATCTAGCATTGATACCTTGCTTTCGGTCCACTGGGTTTTCCTCTAGATCTTCATCTCGTTTACCCGAATCTTCTTCAAACAAACTTTTTGGTAATATAGTTGATGCGATCTTTAAGTAATCTGTATCTTCACCAGATGTATGTGTACCCATAATGATTTTTTGCTTTATACCTTCTGGCAACTTCTCCTCCTCAGGAAGCCATTGCACGGTCAAACTTGGCCATGTTAACGCAGTCTCAGAGACAAACTCGTACATTAACGGACAGTTCTTTCTCCATAGTTGATACTCTTCCTCGATGGATAGTTCCTTTTGGGGGTTTTCTTCGTCCTCTTGCAACCCTTCCAAGTTTTCCTGTGCCTGCTCCTCAATGGCCTTTCTCATAGCATCCTGAAGTGATATTCCACTCATCTCGACAGCGATAGAACTCTTTGATGTATTATATTTCACTTATTCTATAGAAACGCCCTTTGCTTAAACATCAAAATCCTTTGAGAATTTCGCGTTTCAAAAATTATCGACACGTTTCGCGAATGGCAGAAAATTCAAAAGTCGATTTTCCCAAATCTCGAAAAAAACAAAACAACCAATCACTATTTCAAGAGCTAGCTGTCACCATTAAATAGCCCTTAAAGCCCAAAAAAAGAGACCATGTCCGCCCAGAGAGTTACACAGGGAGGCGCACCACAGCAGATTGCCCAGCAGGGGGTCACCACGATGCAGACACGTCCCACAGATATCAACATCCCACGCTCCATAGATAAGATAGTACCAGAAGTGGAACTATACAGAAAGCTGCTGGATGCTGAGAAGCGTGTCGATGTCTTCACTGCCAGAAAGATCAACGACTTGCAGGAGAGCATCAACAAGATACCTACAAAGAAGGAGCTGCTAAGAGTGTTCATCTTCAACACCGCTGAAAATCAACCGTGGCAGTTAGCCCCAGGTCAACAACCAACTGAGGAACCATCATGGAACTTGAGAATAGAAGGTAGATTGGTGAACAAAGTGCACTCAGAAGATCCAACTAGAAAAAAATTTAGTACTTTTTTGAACGGTATATCGATAGATATTCCAAATGCAAATAACGATCTCCAACAACAACAGACATTACCACCAAATCCAGAAATTAACAAGGACACCATTGTGGAATGGCACGAACAAGCAGATCCTAATGCTCCTAAAGTTGAGTTTGATGGGTTAGATGTTAAGAGACCTGGTAGTCAGAACATCAAGATAAAGATCACAATCCAACCAAAAGAATCTCCAATCACATTAAACGTTTCACCAGAATTAGCATCATTATTAGGTGTTAGTGAACTAACACAACACGATGCTGTGTATTCGATATGGCAATACATTCAATTCAACAATTTACAAGCTCCAGAAGACAAAAGAATTATCAACTGTGATGAAAATTTGTCAAAATTATTTAATGTTCCAAGGTTTAATTTTAGAGATTTGATTGATCATTTATCAAGACATTTAAGCCCTAAACAGCCAATTGTCATTGATTATGAAATCAGAGTAGATAAATCAACTACTTTAGGTGAAACAGTTATAGATGTTGAAGTTCCAAACGATGATTTATCAGAACAAGATCAATGGAGAACTGAATCTAAAAGATTATTAACAGAAAATGATGACACTATAAAAGAATTGAACTTGAAAATCGTACTTGGAATTCAAGCCTTGCATAATTCTAATAGAAAATATCAATTTTATGATGCTCTATCAAAAGATCCTGTTAACTTCTTGAAGGATTTTACATCTTCACATGCTGAATTGTTAAAAATTTTATCTGGTGATGAAGGTTATAATGAAGATACGGTGAGAAGATCAAATTTCTATACCGATGAACTTCTTTCTGAGAATGTCGATCTATTGTTGAAAACTAATAGATTGTGATTGTTATAGATTTGTTGTACTATATACTATAAATTAATGAAGATAATTAATGCTTTGGAAATCGTACGCATCTTTGCAATTCTAATAATCACAAACCTCAAATACATTCAAAATCACCAGAAAACAAAAATATCTCGGTTTAAGCGCCACTTGGGTTCAATAATATCACTCTCCACTAATGGACTCTCTGTAACATCATATCCTTATCTTTGAAAAATCCAGTTCAACACAATGTTTTACATTTTCCTCTTTTATTACATCAATATATACGCCGATAAAATTGAGCAAATGAAGACACTTCAATTTCTTTATAGTAAAGACCTGTTATTCCAAAAGGATCATGTACATATTTTTTATGGAATGGATTCAACAAATCGACTATTGGGTTTCTTCACTGAAACAACGTGCCCATGGTCTATGGTACACCACCTTCACCTGATGCCTTTATAAATTCCAAAGCTGAGGTACAAACAATTACACCCTTCACACCTATTGGATAAAAGTTCATTTTTTGGTTACAGATCATTTTTGTAAAGTTGCATCTTTTTTACTTTGATGCCTTATCAATCTAGTTTCAATTGGTATCTCATAATCTTTTATAAGATTTCTCATCATCCTCGTTTGATTGAGGTAGTCATCACATCCAAATTTCTGATTAAATCTGCTAAATGTTGCAAAACCCCGCAAAGCATCAAATGGATTCTTCACTTTCTTTATATTTTTGGATGGCTTGTAGGTATTTGCTTTAGATGATGTGAAGATGGAATCTCGTTCTTTGTCTCCTTTTTGGTAATTCTGCGGTTTATTATAATTCTTTCTGTTTTGTGATTGCTCTGTATGTTTGGTTTTATTGTGTGAATTAGCATCTGAGCTTGTAGTATCATTTGGATCAATTGCCTGATTCAATTGCTGGAAAGATTGGAAGGACTTGTTTGTCCTTGTAGACCTCTTTGGATCAACAGCCAAATCTGTGTTTTTGGATTCCCACCTCGTTGTACCTGAGATCTGTCTATAACTGGAAAGATAATCCACTGATCCATAGTCAATTTCGGGTTCAACCTGACCTTGGTTTCCATCTTTCTTTGGTGAGTTTTCCTTTGTAGTTGTCTTGGCATTCCCATTACTCTTGTATCGTCTTGAAACCATTCCACTGCCCCGTTGCAAAATGTTTATCTGGGACAATATACTTGATACTGTTCTATACCTTTGGCAGGCTTTTGAGGTACTCATTTCTGATGTAAGGCAACCTTGATGAAAAAAAGAAGTAATGAAAAATCACAGCACAAAACCAAGTAGCCTGTATAGTCACTAGAACAGCAAGTGAATCTATTAAAGAGCCGTACAAAGCTCTCTTTATTCTTGTTATTTATGACTTGAACATTTTTGACAATCTTTTAAAATACCATCACGTGACTTTGATATTCTGCCAAATTTACACGTGTCATAATCCCAGTTCTTTTTTTTATTTTTTTTTTGGAATCAGTCAAACATCACCAAAACGTTGTTAGTCAAACACCTACAAGCTGTCACAGAATTCACAGGTTTAACCCACCACAAAATGTCTTCCCAAACATACCGTTCCACTCGTTCCACCAACCCAGAGTCGTACTCCTTCGAGGAAACCGTCTTGAAAGGTTTGGCCTCAGATGGTGGTCTTTTCGTCCCATCAGCCATTCCAAAAGTTGATGCTGCCACTGTGGAAAAATGGTCCAATTTATCATTCCAAGAGCTAGCTTTCCAAATCATGAGATTATACGTTAAAGAATCCGAGATTCCAGATGAAGACTTGAAAAAATTAATCCATAATTCTTATTCAACTTTCAGACATGAAGATGTTACTCCATTGAATCCAATTGATGAAGGTAATGGATTATACTTATTGGAGTTATTCCATGGTCCAACTTATGCATTCAAAGATGTCGCTTTACAATTTGTTGGTAACTTGTTTGAATATTTCTTACAACGTAAGAATGAAGGTAAAACTGGTGCTGATAGAGATGTTTTAACAGTTGTTGGTGCTACTTCAGGTGATACCGGTTCAGCTGCCATTTATGGGTTAAGAGGTAAAAAAGATGTCTCAGTTTTCATCTTATATCCAACTGGTCGTATCTCTCCAATTCAAGAAGCTCAAATGGCTTCAGTTTTGGATCCAAATGTTCACACATTATCCGTTAAGGGTACTTTTGATGATTGTCAAGATATTGTTAAACAAATCTTTGGTGATGCTGAGTTTAACAAGGATCATCACGTTGGTGCTGTCAACTCTATCAACTGGGCTCGTATCTTGGCTCAACAAACTTATTATTTCTACTCATATTTCCAATTGATCAAAAAAGTTGGTTCAGATAAAAAAGTTCGTTTTGTTGTTCCATCTGGTAACTTTGGTGATATCTTGGCTGGTTATTACGCTCAAGAAGTTGGTTTACCAGCTGATAAATTAATCATTGCTACAAATGAAAATGATATTTTGGATAGATTTTTGAAAAGCTCTAAATATGAAAAAGGTGGTGACGTTAAAGCTACTTTATCACCAGCTATGGATATCTTAGTTTCAAGTAATTTTGAACGTTTACTATGGTACTTGGTTAGAGACAATGTTACCAAATCAGATGAAAAAGCTGGTGAAACTATAAATAACTGGTTTGCTGAATTAAAAAAATCTGGTTCATTCACTGTACCAGAAGAAGTTATTGCTGGTGCTAGAAAAGATTTCGATAGTGAAAAAGTTGATGATGAAGAAATCAGTAAGACTATCAAGAGCACCTACACTTCAAATGCTACTAAATACGTATTAGACCCACATTCAGCCGTCGGTGTTGCTGCTACTTATAGACACATTGCTCAAGATAAGCGTGATAATGTTGCTGATGTTAAATATATTTCATTATCCACTGCACACCCAGCAAAATTTGCTGAAGCCGTTAACCAATCACTATCGTCAATTGAAGGTTATTCATTCGAAAAGGAAGTTTTACCAGAAGAATTAAAACAACTATCAAGCAAAGAATTGAAAATTAAATTGATTGACCAAGCTGATGTTGAAGTCATTAAGGCTACCATCATTGAAGAATTGAAAAAAGAAGGTAAATAAATTTAATAATTAATCTTATACATATACACTTTTACAGTACCCATTTAAAACCATGCAATTGTATATTTTATTTAACCTCCTCTATTTTGGATTTTGGTTTTAATTTAACTTTACCATCAACAATCTCCACTTCAAATCCAGCATCATCCAACGTATCATTAGGTACAGCTTCCTTTGCCTCTAATTTAGCCACAAATTCTTGATTTTTATCATTATTCAATAGCAAAAATCTTAAACAAACCACACTTCTCTCTTTAATGAATGGTTCATTATCATCAATAATACAATTTGATAAGACAAGTTCTAATCCATGAGTTTCTCTCATTAATTCTTGTACTGAAAAATCCAAATATGTCAACGCTGATAAAGTCTCTATAATCATTGATTTTGTCCCTGGGAATTTTGTATGATCCACTGGAGTGTGCTCTTTTTGATCTTTTAATTTACTGGCTTTAATGTTTTGATGCAATAATCCTAATAGTGCCACAAAATTTTGAACACCTTCATAGGATAATAAGAATTTTTTACAATGTTCAAACTTGATTAAAGTGGAAAATATATCCAATACACTGTAAAGTGTTTGATACAGCATTTCAAAATGCTCAACTGATGCAGGGTCATCAAAGTAAGTTTTCACTTTTGCACTTGTCTTTTGGAAAAGTTCATACACCCAAGATAATATCACAGTTAGTTCAAACACCTCCCATGATTCCTTACTTGTAATAACCACTTCCGCTGCTCTAAGATACCTCACCATATCTTCTTCAGAGTTGTGCTTTGATATGAAGGGGAAAAATGACTCATGGACAATCAATTTTTGAAAGACTTGTACAAGTAAAAGGCCATATGGAGAAAGCTCTTGTTCTAAATCTAATTTCTCAAATTCTATCAGCAAGTTTTCAAAGATGCTTTTCCCCTTTGCATCAGTGAATCCAAAAGAGAGACATTCCGAGGATTCGAATATGCTATTCAGATAGTTAAAGATGAGTTGTAAAATATCCTGATCTTTGAGATCGTACAGACTGAAAACTTCATTGGTATTAGTAATATGGTGATGAGGATCATGTTTTGATTGATTGACACATAGATTGGATAGACACTGGAACGAGGCTACAAGGCAGTTCTTTAGCAGCGGATCGCCCACTTCCAGAGCTTTCAAATTCAACGTAAAGTCGAATATCGCAACAGCTAGTCCAACATGTTCAGCTATAGCACGATCAGCAGCCAATAAATTTCTTGCCAGGAGTATACCACCTCTCTGGATCCTTATTTTCACCAATGAGCTCCCGTTTTCCAGCTTCAACGCGATTATGTCTCTCAAAGCCACCCAAACAGCTTCATTTAGGGCCAATTCTAGTCTGAGATCTGTGTCTTCAATGGTAAGTTTAACCAGATTTCCCAGCTCAGCTATCACGATTTGCAACCCTTCTTCGCTGCTATTCGAGCTCAAGCTCTCCAAAGCCTTGTTCAACAACACGTCAAAATCTCCGTTTACAGCCATAGCATCGATTCTCTTCAAAGCTAATTAAACTAGTGGATCTTCAGCTTTTTATATAGTAAATGGTGAAAAGTAAATAAAGCATAAAATTTATAGACATCAAATTCGCGGGCTCATCAAACGGCTAAAACTTCATATTAAAGATATGGAAAAATTCATCAAGAATATCCCGACAATTGAAGAGATTTTGGACTGATCAAAGAAATCCTGTATGAGGTTTTGAATGATCTATGAATATTCCAAAATTTAGAGAGGATTAAAGACTCGTAAATAATGATGTGACGCAAATATATATATTAACTACAGTGAAAATCAATGCATATTTAATTCTATTAACAAAATTATAACTTATCTATTTATTCAGAGCCAGAATCAGAATCAGAATCAGAACCGTCATCTTCAAAATTGTTTGCCAAAGTTTTCTTATCAAACCATCCACCATTTGCTTCTTCGTCATCTTCATCCTCTGAGATGGCATCACCCTCGTCACTATCGTCTTCACTGGAAGCGTCCACAACAATTTCATCTTGGTCAGCATCTTCTTGTGCAGTTTCAGTGGCAGAAAGGAACAAGTATGAGTATTCATTGGTTTTCGAAGTCTTGACGACATTTTTAGCCACTCTAGCGATAAATCTTTGGATACCTCTCAATGCACTGGCGAATTCATGTTTATGGGTATTGATATATTTACCATTAGCTGTGATGATTGATTTGATCCATAATAGTTGGAACTCAACATGTGGAGAAGTCATAGCGATGGAAGATATGAATGATAACAATCTTTCAACATAGACTATTGGTAAATCATTAGCCACCAGTCTGATATCTTTAACAGGTACGCTTTCATAGATTTGATGTATCAAATATCTTTCATTCAATCTGAAAGCCATACATAGTGCATTCAAATAATTCTTCTCCTTCAAAGTTTCCAATGTGGCTTCAGGTGTAATGTCAATATCCAAATCAAATGGATCGAAAATAACACCATCATCAATAGAATATATCAGTATACCTTCTGTAGAAGAGGCAGCAAACGAGGCAGCAGTTGGCGAGAAATTGATACTGGTGACTCTTATCTCTGGTCTTGTTTTACGTAAAGAAGGATCACCACGTTTAGAACCAGGTAATGAATAATCTAAACGGTCCTCCAAATCTGAATTCTCACCATCTCTATCCAAAAGATCTAGTGAACCGGCATCTGTAAGTCTTGAACTGTTTAAAAATTGTTGTGTACCGTTCAATTCCATATTCAACGAGACGGTAAATCTTTTCAATAGAACTTCATTTGGAATATCATAAAGACAAATAGAATTGTTGTTACCAGCTGCCACCAATGCTAGACCATCAAAACTGTAATCGATTGTAGTGAAAGCCTTAGCTCTTGAAGAGTTCTTTGCTGTGAATCTATCTTCCAAATATCTCCCACTGATGATATCTTTACGTCCATCGATATTACCAGTTTGTTTTGCATTTTCCACGTCCCAAAATTGAATTTGTCCGTTCAAGGTACTCACTGCAATCTCTTTGGAATCAGGTCTCATTGCAATTGACAATACATCTGAATAAATTTCAAAAGGTTCAACTTGTTGTGAACGACCAAATAAACTCCAAACTCTCACGGTTTTATCCCAACTTGCACTTGCCAATACACTGTTCTCTACACCAAAGGCTAAACATGAAACTGGACCTTCATGACCAGCTAAAGTGTCAACCAATTGTGCTGTCTGCACTGACCAAACATAAATATCAAATGTATCTTGAGATGCAGCACAGATAACTTCACCACTTGGATCTACTGCTAGAGCATTGAATTTAATTCTTTCTGTAGCGGTGAATGTTCTGAAATTACGATACCTTATCAAATCCCATGCCTTAACTGTACCATCCATAGATGCAGAGAACATAACTTGCCCCTTTTTAGCAAATCTAACTGCAGTAACTGATGAAGTGTGTTCTTCAAATGTATTTAAACAAAATCCGGAAACAACATCCCATATTTTGATCTTACCATCATCAGAAGCTGTAACGACTCTTGAACCGTCTGGTGAATATGCTAAGGCATTTGTAGAATCAAAATGACCTTGTTGTTTCAAGATGTATGATTCTGATTGCCATTCATAAACTAATAATTGACCCAATTTGGCTGAACCAAATGATAACCATTCACCTGATTTATTTATATTAACGGTATTAACTTCATTTTGACCCATACTTAATTGTTGGATCAAGTTAAATTCTGGTAGTTCATATAAACGGAACTCACCATTGGTGAATCCCACTACCAATAGTTTACTTTGAGGATGGAAAGCTGAACATTTAACTTTTGCATCTGAATAAAAGAAATTCTTCTTTGTAATTCTCCAACTCATAAGACTTGGATCAACTTCTTCATCCGAATCTGAATCTTCATCTGAGTCGTCATCACTTGGTCTCTTGGTGTATTCCCAATGGAAAAGGGCACCATCTTTACTTATTGTGTAAATGGTTTCTTGATCCTCTGAGAAGAATGCATTGATTACAGTGTCTCTATGACCTGCAAAAGTCATAGCAACTGAACTCTCCTCGGAATCCAAGGAGAAGATTCTTGATGTTAGATCCTTGGATGTAGAGACGAAGAATCTTGAATCACTTGACCAAGTTATTGAAGTAACATCGGCAAAATGTCCAGCATAGACTCTATGACGAACAAATGGTGCAAATTGTCTATCCTCGGTATAATCTGGAGTTTTCCATACTTGGATGAATCTCCCACAAGCAATGGCAAAATAACGAGAATCTGGTGTGAATTTTAAATCTTGCACTTTGTCCTTAAAATTAAAATGATGTAAAACTGTACGAGCATTAAAATTAACCAATATGGCTCTTCCATCCACATCAACTGATAACAGTAGAGTTTCTTGCTTGTTCAAAGCAATACGTGCAATGTTCTTTCTGTGTTCATATGGCAATGTGTATGACTTGTTGTTGATCAGATCGAAAACAGAGACTCTGTTCCCCACAGGACTCAATAATTTTGTTCCATCTTCAGTGAATAATAGGTTACCTTGAGAGTAAACTGTACCCAAAAGATTCGAGAACTGGCTGTTGTTAGTGGATCATATTCCCCGAGGATCCTATTTGTTGTAGGTACTCACTTTGAAATCAGACTTCATCTTTGACCCGTCTTTATTCCTGTATCTTATTGATATTGTAGATGCAATTGTTTAGCTCATCTCATCGCATAAAAAATTATTATCATATAACTATGATTACATAAGCATTTCGCGGGGGTTTCCCTACTGGAAAAAAGATTTACTTGCCCGATGAATCTGCACCACATAACCGAACTTTTATAAAGATTTATACTTGAAGGCTATTGAAATCTGATAGAAAAATACAGTTCAATCAGTAACAATGTCAGCTAAAGGCGGTGGGTTCTCCAAAAATGTGTTGAACATGAAGGTAAGTGGTTTTTTCTTCCCGGTAAGAAATTGATTTTAAAAAGAAGACTAATATGATGATTATCTAGTTCATGAAACAAGCTGAAAAGAAAGCAGAAGTTGAAGAAGAAGTGGAAAAAGAGAACAAGTTGAAGGATCTGTCAGAATGGAAAACAGCGGATGCAGATAAATTGAAAAAAAGGGATGCAACAAGACCAAAAGTTAGATATGTTGGGTTTTCTGGTATAAATAGTTTGTCAAATGGTGCACCAGTGGTGGGTAGAAGAACATTTGGGGAAACGAAAAGGGATCCAGAAGAAAAAAAGACAGATGAAGGATCATTAGACAGTCTATGGAAAAAGCAAAAGGATGAGAAACTCGAAGGAAAGAAAAATAAAAGAAATACTGACGCTGAAAGCCCCAAAAAACAGAATAAAAAGAGAAAATCAATGGATTGATTGGAACTTACAAACTTACAAAAATTATGCATTAATGAATTTCATATCTGTACATATTATTTTCTTTTCTTCTTGGATTTTTTCGACTCATTGTCATCTATCAAACCAGCTTTTACTATACTTTGTCTAGCTGATGAATTTATATGTTTAAATCTATCTGGTCCAATATGAGTACCACCAAACCATCTACTGACAACCACAATGACGTTCCAAACATCCATCACTGTCAATAGATGTAATAAACGACCACCGGCAGCGGTTTCTCCATCATCATCACAATCTTGTATCCTAGTATTATCCGAGTTTTTTATTCTGAAAGCTGTCATATTATGATTAGCTTTAGCGATTTTCCTGTCATATTTCAACAATGCCAATTTCTCCATGGCTTCATCTTCAGAATTCACAGTTCGTACAAATGCAATAAAGGTAGATCCTCTATCCACAATTGGATCCGATACTGTCCAGCCCTCCAAAGCATCTAATTTCAAATCCTCCATGGATTGTTGCACCAAGGGTTCAGATGATTCTGGCTCTTCTTCGGTGTATAGAATACCTTCCAGCTCGGTGCAAAAGTCAAATATACACACATTCCCCTCCACGTAGATAGAGTCCAGCACTTCGTTGAACAGGTCACCCAAATACTGGTCGTCATGCCCATTGGATCGCACTTGTAAGATATGTGGCATCTCAGACTCTGGGTAACTGTCTGGGAACGATATTCTGGCAGTGTACTCTTCATGCTGTGGTATCTTGAGATCTATGAGGTTTTCGTTCATTCTGATCAAGCATTCCGGGTAGATGGCCTCTATGGCATCCAGCTCATCTCTCAAGTCCTCTGATACCATTTCCACTAGACAAATTACTGATTAGATCTGGAAATGGAGTCTTTTGTAAAAGATTAGAAACGCTTAAATCCATCGAGTTGGTGATGTTTCTATCTTGGTAAGAGCAGCATTTTTTGTTTATTTAGCGGATTTCCAGAAGGTCTTTCCAGCTAAACAACTTTGACAACAAACATAGAAAATCCAACAAGATGAGTGACATTCTCAAGGCCAAAGGGAACGAGGCTTTCAAGGATAAGGACTACATAACAGCCTCTGATTTATACGGAGATGCGATCAAGCTGAAACCTTCAGACCCTGTTCTATACTCGAACAAAGCGATGACTTTGATCAAGTTGTCACAATGGAGAGAGTGTATTGAATTCTGTGATAAAGGGTTGCAAAACAGTCCTGACAAGAAAACAAAATTGAAACTGCTATGGAGAAGAGGTATAGCATATGCCAATTTGAATGATTTCAGAAGCGCTAGAGAATCATATGAGCTCGCTTTACAAAATGAAAAAACCAATTCTAGCGTATTGAAATCCATTGATGAATTAAGTACACAAGAATCCCAATTCAAAAGAAGTCATAGCATAGAGGAGATCAAAGCTGAGAAAAAACCGAAGAAGGAATCCCAATTGAAGAGAATACCCATTTTTGAAGTTGATGATCTACCAGAAGAATTCAAAGATCCAAACCAGAAAAAAAACATCAAACCCCCAAAAACCATAAATCATGAAATTGAAGTCCCTAAACAACTCCAAAATAACCAACCAGTGACTCAGAGTCTAATTACACGTCCAAATTATCCAGAAAAACCAACACTATACCACTTATTCACTATTGCTAAATGCGGGAACGAAGAAAGACCATTCGCTTATGAATACATAACGTCGCTATCACCAGAATTATACAAATCACTCTTTGCAAACGGAAGTATAGAATCCCCTTTAGTTAATTTTATTCTTGATGCCATTATTTATTCATTTGATCATTTACAAGTCACAACAAATAGAATCATTTCAATTCTTGATGCATTATCATCAGCTCCTAGATTTTCAATAATTGGTATGTTCTGTGACAAGTCTAAACTGGAAAAAATTCAACAACAGCTTTCTAGTACCATCGATGACTCTCAGACGTTATCGCAGCTTTCAGAGATTCTACAAAGGTGGTGAATTTTATAATTTTATCCTAAATTAGAAGCACAGCTTATATAGACAGCAAAATAAAGCATATATATTCAACTTGAACTAGAAAGTTTTTTTCTCATGACTCTGTAAGCTTTTAAACCCTTTTTAGTGCTTGGACCTGTGTCTGGTTGAACAAGCACTTGGAACGCCTCAGGTATATAATCTCCTAGATCGATATGCAAAAGCTTGTTCAAAATGAAAGGTAACATGAAAAGGCCAACAAAGAAAACCAATACTAGAAGAAACACCAATAGGTAAAAATGAACAATTACTCTTCTCTTTCTCTTCTTCTTAGATGATAATATTTGAGGACGAATCTGTCTTTCTGGTCTTAACCAGAATAATAACAATGAGTGCCACCTATCAACGTATGGTATGAATAAAATTGGAATTTGTGAGAAAAGTATGAAATGGCCGAGAACAAAGTCGGCACTGAACATACTCAACTCCACAACTTTACAGAAAAATTCACGCCCTGGTTGTGTGAAAATTCCCCAGCCCAATCCAGCTGTGGCCCATTTACCTGACCACCAAGCTCTATTACTTCTATCATGTTTTAACTCTCTTGTCAAAAAAATCGAAGTTATGAGCTTGAAAATGAAACCTTGAATCATAACACAAGAACAAAAACCTAGAACTGTATTTTTGAAACTCCAATTTTGAGCATACCATAAACCTTCGAAAAAAATTATGTGATTCAGTAATGCTAATGTATGAACAATACCTGATACTAACGAGGCAAACCTAGAGGTGCATATTCCAAAGATTGGCCCTAAAACTGCAGAAATAATGAAAAAAACAATTAATAGCACAACATTCACCGCTATTGGCCCAATTGAGAATACCACTAGCCTCAAGAATATATTTGCTGGCACCGATGATCTCACTTCATTTTGAGAGTTGACAAACAAATAGGCTAACGTAACACAAACTGTCAATAATAGGCTTGTCACAATTTGAGAGAAAAAGATATTAGTCAAAGATGGTTTTTTAAAATCAGATGCAAGTTTATCACCAGGTTTACCTAGTTTTTTCTTCTTAGATCCCGTGGCTTGAATTCTAATTGCTCTGGCATGTGCGATCCAAGATTCACCACTCCATTTGGTGTTCCCAGATGAAAGCCAATTTAAGTAACTTTTGTAATCAATGAAAAACTCATTCCAGGAAAATTGATTAGGGTTGTATAAGAATGGTGAAATCAACAATGCAAATATCGTAACCCAGAAATATGTCAAGGCAAAATTCCACATCGCAAAAGAGCAGTAAACCAACAATAACACAGCAACTGCGGCAAAATAGAAACTCTCTGAGGCGAATCTAGAGTAAAGCACAGAAAACGGAATTCTCACAGTTGCAAACCCTCTTCCTGTTGCAATATAACGAGCACCACCAACAGCCAAATCACTCACTAATGATTGAGAATATATTTTACAGACAAAGACCTCAAATAGCGGCGAGAAGGATAGGAAGTGCTTGCTAACTCTGGTAAATGCCCTCCAAAGACCACGCTCAGTCAACTCCTGCACACATAATGGTACAAAGGAAACAGCAAACACAACGAAAATCGATAAAATGCTTCGTTCAAGCCACTTGACCAATGGTATCAAGTTTGCACAGCCAACAGGTTTTCTTGGATCTGTTATAGGGACATGGGGATTGTAATTGCAAATAACAGATTCATGAACAAGTGCAGCAAGGTTAATCGAAACGATCAAAAACAAACGAATGGATGTGATGATGAAAACATTGTTCAAATGAAATCCCGGATGTGCATAATAAAATGATAAGAATCTGTGTAGAGGAAGTTGCGTTCCAAAATAGTAGTATTCTCTTGATAACATTTGCTCACCCATACCAGCACCAATCTTGGTAGTGAAATTCAAAATGGACCCGAATCCCAAATCTCTTCCTTTACCACACTGGATGTATTCCGAGTGCTTGATTCTACCTCCACGCAAGGTTGCATTAATACCAGCATATATATCCTCGTTAAGATGTAATCCCTTTTGAGCTTTGGAAACACCACCTCTGGTAGTCATGAAAATGGTATTCAAGAAGTCTGGATGACCGTAGTGCAATTTTCCGCCGATTCTGGCCAAAGTTCTGGCAAACAATGTTCCAAAAGTTTGCTCCTTTCCAGCAGCGACATCACCTAAAATACCAATATTTTCTGAAAATATGTACTCTCTAGTACCAATGATAGCCACTGGATCGGGTGTTTTCTTTATTTTGGTTTCTTCAGATTGAAAATAAGGGTCTAGCTGATCATCACTTCCTTCTTCAAATTCAGCCAAAACACTTCTGACCTTCAAACATTCCTCTAGGTAGTTATCTTGATTGGCATCAATAAGTTGAATGTACTCCCCACGACAAAATATTAAGGAATGATTTTGGTTATCTGCCTTACCGTCACCCAAGATAGGATTACCGGACAATCTGACCCTATATTTAGGTTTTCTCTGTCCATTTTCCATAATTTGACAGCTACCATCAATCAAAGACGAAAAATATGTCTTCTCACCAGTTTCAGAATCCTTCTGCTCTTCAAGATAACAAATTTGGAGCTCTGGATAAGCTCTTAACAAAAGCTCTTTACTTTCCTGCTCATCCTGTGAAAAATCATCCATTCTTTGCATTGAAACCACCATTCTAAACTTACGAAGGGCCATGATGGCAGTCTCCTCTAGTTTCCTCTGCTCATCATTCCCGAAAATTTCCATGTTGGGGTTCTCCACGTCAAACAACAATTTTATTGCCCTTGAATAGTTCATAAAGCCTGATATGGTACGGTATAGTGTTTGAGAGCGTAAAGATGCCCAAATTCTAGTTCTAAGAATATACTCTGGAGTGGCAGTCTTAAAACCAACGCAGTAAAAAGGTAAATTATCAATCTTTTCTTTAGCAGACAGAATTCCAGAATCCTCGATGGTTGAACTATCGTTGTTCGTTTCTTCGGCAAGCAATTTTGTATCCTGTACAAAACAAGCCCACTCGAGTGGTTGTAATTGCTTGAGGTATTCCAACAAAGTAACATTTGAGAAACCTTCTTCTTCACGTATAATCTCTCTTAACGTCAACACAATTTTCTCACTATAATGAGGAATCAAAACCGTAAAAGATGGCATCTGACCAACTGGGGTCGGATCTGACATCGGTGTTGATAGTGATTGAGCAAAAAACGTGATTCTTCTTTGTGCCTCGGACTGGGCCTCGAAGAGAGATGATTTCATTATCTGATCTTCCTGTGACACAAAGAAGCTTGGCTCCTTGAGAGTCGTAGTTTCCGTTCCATCCTTATTAGTTTGAATGACCTGCTGATAGATCAATCTTTGTACATGTTCCAATGATAAAAGGTGCTCCCTGTACATTCCGATTATAATTGAGTTCCATATTTGAGACACCAAAAATTTGCTTTTGAAGTTGTTATCAGGACTCGAAGCAATAATTTTGGAGTATATCCTTTTGGGGAGCCTTGAAAAGACATTTCTCCATGGTGTCCAAATTGACACACCAATGTATAAAGAGCGGCAGACAGAGTGGAATGTGTTGCAAATGATATACCAAAGATAAGTATCCAAAAAGAACAAAACCAAATCTGTGAAGTACATTAGGACCAAGAGAAACTTCGGTTGAAGCCAGCAGAAAAATTCCCCAAAGTATTGTTCACCAATACACTTGTGTAATCTCAACATACTTAACTCTCTGACTGGATCTTTTAATGATAATGTCAAAAAAAAGTACGACTCAACAAATTTTGCTGTAAAGACTGCAAACCATAAACCATATGAAGAAAGCGCAGCTTTCCCTCTTAACTTGTGAACAGAATTTGTAAAGTTTAGGTTTGCCAAAAGCTCTCTGTTTTTCTTCACATTCATTTTCCCACCAAATATAGACCCAATTGGAACGATTGCAAAATACAATGTAATGAAAATTGACAAGATAAATTGCGTAATGGACAAAGCCAATCCGACGGTTGTTTTGGCTTTTAAAGATAGGAAAAAAAATACGTACACCGATGGAGCAGTGATTATAATAAATACCAAAATCAATAAAACCATTCGCTTCATGAGCGGTTGTGCACCGGGCCACTTTCTTGGTACGTAAAAGAACTCCAAAGTAGTAGCAACAATATTGATGAGAGTACTGAATGAACCATTGAGAGCCATAGCAGAAAGCCTTGCCTGAACTGTAGGCTGGTTATTTAGATGCTGTTGATAATTTTGAGTATAAAGTGTTGGAGAGTTGAGTGTTGTATAGATCCAAAATGTAGCTAAATGTATAATCCAGATCCTATTAAAATTCAAGATCACATGACCCCAGCTTCTTGTTTCTTTGTAAGTTTTGTAGAAACATTTGTTCCATCTTATAGAGTTCAAATGAAGATATCTTTCATGTGGAGGATAACTGACCAAATGCTTTTTAGTTTTCTCCAACTGTATTTTTTCCAATCCTTTTCTATACCAAAAAAACTGGTTGATATCATCATAACCAATCATAGATGAGTGATCTTTATCTCTTGAGACGTATTTTCCATCAATAATCTCGTAACATTGGTCTCTATAGTACTCATAAAGTGGAGTGATTGCATGATCCAAAAATGACTTCGGCTTTTCTAGATCGGGATAATCTTCTTTAATATTCCCCAATCCATAATAATAGTCATTACAACACTTGAATATAAAACAAAGACATTCAGGCATGAATCTGATATTATTAGCCTCGCCCCAAACCAATAAATAAATTGATATCTGAACAATTGAATCATGAGCTGGTAAAGAGTCCATATTTTCGGTCCATCTTTTCTCTGATTCTTCAAGCGACAAAACAATAGGGCCATCTTCATCATATCCGTCTTCTTTGAACTTCTGTTTGCGATATGAGCTTTTTGGCTTTCCATTTTTTTTAGTGTTTATAAAGCCGATTGTATCATCAACATCTAATTGAGCGGCGAAATACCATTTTTTGAAGTTTGAATTTGCTCCACCAATGTAATCACCATGTAATGAGCGTAGCGCCTGGTTTGGATCCATTCTTGAAGCTCTGGAATCGAGTAATCTCAACAAATAATCAAACATGTTTTTCGCATTATCCAATTGAAACCCAAAAATATCGATCATATCTATAAAGATCAACTCAATTTCTTGTCTGGTAATTGGAATTTGTTCTGGATCACTCCATGAAGGGTATGGATCATGGTAGTTATCAAACACATCATAGACACCTCTTTCAGCGAAGCGCTCTCCTTCAATTTCTTGATTTATCTTCTTTGTATTGTAATCCAACTTCAATTTATCACTCCATTTTCCGGTGGCAAGCTGTGGTGTTTTGAATCCACTAAAAGGTATAGCGCTTCGACCAGTTAGCGCTGAGTTAAAACCACGTAATGACTCATGAGTTGCTTATAGAGTTAGTAAATATGGAGTCCTCTTGAACAAACAGTTTAAAATAAACGTGGTATAGGGTCGTACCTGCTGGATGTAATTTATCTTGGAACTCTGGGGAGTCTGTGAATTTACCAGAAGAGTCAGATGAATCGGTTGAATCGTTTGAATCCAGATTGTGAAACTCGTCATCATCTTCGTCACTGCTTGAGGTGCCCGCCAGTTTCAGAGGCGGTGGTGGAGGCATCTTGAGGAGCTTGTATGAAGCACTCTTTTGATAAGCTGGAAGATAATATGTAGTGGTACCAGAATGAAAAGCTTTGATTCCTGTACAAATACTAGTCACTTTTGAATTAGCCGCCAGCTCTTTTTGTATATGTTTTCATTTTCAATCACTGGGGAAACTTGATGTCAAGATTATATTGTATCAGGAATCGCCTCTCCTTTTCACTTGACAAGACATAGCGCTAGCAATAAAAGACTTTTCTTTCAAATCCTCTGACTCTATTTACATTTTGAGCATGCTAATGACATTAAAGGTTATCAATACGAACAAGCTATGAAGTGACAGTTTGATGTTCGATACAAATTCATTTTTGGCATGACGCGAATTTTTTATCTACACGAAAAGCTAGATTCTGCACATTGACACAAGGAAATCACTTAACAGACTTCTAATTATGGAATTTGATCAATTCATTCTCATAGATTCTTGATACTTTGGTTGGCCTATCTGGACGTATTTGATCTTGATGGTCATGACCAATGCAAGGATCCCAAGACCACAGTACGTCTAGACCTCGGAAACGGAATACAGACATGTTACATGTTCCCATTCAAATTAAGGTTAAAGCTAATTTACTAATTATTCATGTTTCGAGCAAGTCACAGAGGAGCCATAGCTGTCAAATAATCAATGCTAATAATAGGACCATAGTACATATGCCTGTTTTAACGGCCGAATAGAACTTGGGTATATGCTATTTTGAGATCGTTAGGGTACTTATCAATCAAACATCCCCATGGCTGTGCCTGCTCAGCCGTGCCCAGTATTTATTCAGTTTAAACAGTGCTCAAATGGTAATCATTAAATCCGAATGATCAGAAGATTATTCAACGGTTAAAGGCTGAAATTTGTCACCTACAAATATATATGATGTATCCCTCAGACCTCTTAAAGGTGAACCCGCGAATGTTTTCTCGGCTCAACTTCTTGGAAGTTACGTGTGGTTAGAGCCGCATTTTTTCCATAACAATCTTAAATTACCTACCTCGCGGGAATTACGCTTATTACGGTAGTAAATAATTCTAAAAACGTCACTTACTTCATACGACAAAGGCACATTTTTAGCAGTAGAATGGTAAATTGTAAGTCAACGAAGAAGACTTATCTACAGTCTAGTCAATCACACTGCCCTGAATACCCCTAATCACTGTTTGTAGATGCTAAAAATGGAGCATTCCGGAATTAGAGGACTGTTTAAAGTTTGATTGTTATTTTAGTCATCGGCACTTCGCGCCTAGCGGCAGATCTATGCTTATAAAAACTTTGTGAGCCTTTTTTGCAAGCTAAGTTGATTATCTTCAAATATATTTAAACATCCGTTATTCAGTTGGATCTGACACCATCCTTACTTGCCACACAAAGCAATTGTTCGATTTATGGTCTGATCAAAGAGAAGACTGATTTCCAAACACCATTTATATTAATAGGGTATCATCGTCTCGCACTACAAGCACAAGCTTATTGTCACAACAATCAATTATAAATCAAATTCCCATCGGAAGGCCACTTTGGAAGGAATCAATTCAAATTATCATACCACAGACTTTTGAACAGGGCGGCTTTTCTAAATTACCCTTGAAACTTGCAAAAACCCACCATGGTACACTCTCGAGGTTTATTTAGCCATCTAGGATGGATTCTTCTTGTCATTCCAGCTGCTTTAGCTAGGATGGACATGAACATGGAGACAGATTCAAACACTGAAGATTTTATACAAAGCGCCTCGAATGAACTGTCTAATTCAACCTCTACATCATCAGAAATCATTCCAACAGCCCATGAGATGAAGCATCATCATGGTTTGCCTATTTTGAATACTTCACTTACACCTTCAGAAAGACTTTACTGGGAAAACTATAACACTACAACTTACTTCACAATTGAATCATCCAAGAAGAACTCATTATGGGTCCACTGTATCACTTTGTTTGCAACATTCTTTGTGATATATCCAATTTCGTTAGTGTTGAATAATATCAAGTCCAAGTGGTATCTTCCAGTTTTGCTAATCAATCTAATTAACGTCATTGTTTCATTGATAAGCTTGAAAGTGTTCAGTGATAGCGTACCTAATATGTATCCAAATAATGCATACGGGAAAATGTCATGGATTTTTCTTTGTGCTTTGATTTCCCATTTTGCCTTAGCCGTGTTACATTTAGCCTCAAAATGGGTGACCGGTCTTGAAGAAGAAGATGGGGATACTATCAACGAGCCTTTTATTCCATTGGAAAACATGCAAAGTCATAGTTCTCGTGAATCTGAAATAGATTTAGAAAGAATGGCTGGTGATAGATCTAATTCCCCTTCAACACTGATTGGTGGAAATTCACATGAAGATAACAGATATAAAGATTCAATTGAAAACAGAGGAAGGTCACAGAGCCCTGAAGAAAATTTCAACGATAAGGATTCTTTAGATCTTGAAGGAAGTGATATTGATTTGCAGCACATGTACCACTCAAACTCATTAAAGCCAACCAACATGTCACAAAGAGATCTTTATTTAAACAAAATATTCAACTCACCGTTGGTTCAAAAAATCTCCATTAAATTTCATTATTTGATTTCATTTTTGTTCAAATGTATGAACTATCCAATGGTTGGGTATATGTTCACTTATGTTTGTGTGGGTATTTGTGTTGGTAATTTAATGGGTCAAGGAAACAGAGTGTTCAATTTATTGGCTCATTTCATCAAAGGTGGTGTTTTTGTGTTACTTGGAGTGTTTTCATTAGCTCGTTATTGTGGTGTTTTATCAAAGCAAGGTCTAGCATGGAACAAGGCAATTATCTTCAAAAGTCAAGTCAATACCAATTCTTTTTGGTATAGATGGACTCCACATGGTATGATTACAATGGAAGGCTACGAAAGTTTCTTGATTTTCTTTTATGGTACCACAAACGTCTTTCTAGAACATTTGGCATCTGAAACTGGTGAATGGACTGCCAAAGACTTACAACATGCATCAATTGCCTTCATGTTTATCGGCAGTGGTCTATGTGGTTTGATTACCGAACACATCTTATCAGACTGGAGATTCAATCAAGTGCTTCTCAATACAAATATAAAACCTTCAGCTATTCATGCAGGATCACCAGGTTATTCTCCAAATCCTTTCCCAGTTTTCACAATTTTTTGGACAGGTATTTTAATGTCACAACACGAACAAGCTTCTCAAGTCTCAACAATGATCCATATGCAATGGGGGTACCTACTTTCCTTCGGTGCTTTCTTCAGATTGTTTACTTTCGGTTTATTGATGCTGGTCCCAAACAAAAATTTGAAGCCAGCAAGACCTTTCACAGAGCTCATCACTTCATTTGCTTTGATTTGTGGAGGTATTATTTTCATGCAAAGTACGGATCAAGTTGTTGAAGCTTTGGAATATAGAGGGTTGACAAGTATGTTCACTTTGAACGTCAACGTTGGTATTGTTGCTTTGCTAATGGGCTGGGAAATGCTTCTAATGGCATGGAAATACTGGTTACAAAACAAGAAACAAATTTGAAACGATCCTAGGATCTCAAGTAATAGCTACGGATGCCAATCTTTTGAACCACTGCAGGATAAATCTAGGGTCAAAATAATCAACTCACTTAAATCAAAAGCGTATTCAATCACTGGCGTTTTTTTATGACAATTTTCTATTAATGCTAATTTTATGATACAAAAGAGTGCCACACATACATCATGCAATGTTCTTTGATATGATTCATAATGGCGTTGAAGGATTCAGCTATTACCATATGAATTAAATCTTAATTTTTCTAATAAGCAGACGCTATAATCATCGACGTAGCTGTCAATCAGATCATACAGCCACACATTTATTTATATTACTTTATGTACTATGTACTCTATAGAGTTATGTCTATCTAATGATGATACGATAAACATATTAATTTTAATTTCTAATGCAATGATAATATTTTAATTACATACATATATCGTATTCTTTAGTCGAACGAGTACTAATTAGGATCTTAATAGTTAATTTCGATCTCTAATGGGCCCATATTATGTATATGGATTTTCGCGCATGCAGATTCGATGGGCAGGCACCGCGTACCGCGTACAAAATGAGACAATAATCAATCAATACGGCATACAGGACACCTAGTATCATTTCAGATACATGCATCAGTCATATTATTTTGTAAATGCCCTTTGAGTGGTCAAATAGAAGCCAAAAATAGCAAATTTTGGCACAAACTCAAAAATAGCTCATTCACAGTATGGCTCGTCAAAGCCCAAATTTTCGATGATTACGGACACTATGGCCGAGTGGTTAAGGCGGAAGACTCGAACCAAATTTTAGTATTAGATATCTTCTGGGCTCTGCCCGCGCAGGTTCAAATCCTGCTGGTGTCGGAAACATGCCATTTTGGCGGTAAATTTTTTTTTTTAAATTTTTTTATTAATCGTTATTGTAAACATTTAAGTACAACTTAACTATATACTTTTTTATCTTGAACTAAGTTATCTGCTAGCATTGATCTATAATTCCATTCAAGATGCCTAAGATAAGGAGTGTTAGAAACAAGAAGATACCAGACGGTTATGACTCAATCAAGCCAACCCTCGATGAATTTGATAATAAGATGAAAGATGTTCAATCAACAGCTTTACATAAAACTGGAAAGAAAAGTGAAGCACTTTGGGATATATTTCAAGTTAATCATCAAAGATCAAGATATATTTATGAGATGTATTATAAGAAAAAAATCATATCCAAAGAACTTTATGATTGGTGTTTGAAAAATACAAAAATTGATGCAAATTTAATAGCAAAATGGAAGAAACAAGGTTATGAAAATTTATGTTGTGTTAAATGTATTCAAGGTACAGAGAATAATAATGGCGGTACTTGTATATGTCGTGTTCCAAGAGCTACTTTAGAAAAAAATGAAAAGATTAAATTTACCCAGTGTATCAATTGTGGATGTCGTGGTTGTTCAAGTACTGATTGAAAGAATAGGTTTTTGAAGGCAATTTATGAAGCCATTAGCTCGTACTAATGTTGACAAATATAGGAGGCACTTGAAGTCCGGCTTATAAATCTGATTTGAGGTTAGTTATGTAAATAGCCACGGCAGGTACTGCTAATAGAACAGAATCTGTAAAACTAGAGGATCTGCAAAAGTCCACATCTTAAGAAAATTTATGATAACGAAGATAAAATGTACATTAATTGATAAATTACTATACCATAAAACGTACTAAACACTGAAAATAATAAAACCCAAACTTGATAAAAACATATAAGCCAAAAGAAAAAAAAAATAAGGTATAAAATCAATACAATTGAACGTATTATAACAAAGAACGAAATAGACACTTGTGTAGTTGACAAAAATTGAAACAAAAAGCGCACACTCACATATACTTAACCCAAAATTATTGAAAGCCACATACAAGTAACTTTAATGCCCAAGAACTGAAAAATGCTGAACAAAACATATCGTTAAAAAACTGTCTCTAAATTATAGTCATCAATAATAAATACCATCTGAATTAAACGGTAGTATTTCCATCAAAATCATCATCTGTAGAAGAATCGTTTTGTTCCACTGAAGTCAAATTATGCGCATCTTGACCATTATGATTATTTTCATTCACACTTTCAACTGCCCTTTTAACAACTGAACAAATATCCACACCAAATAAATCTGTAAATCCATAAGTACCAGAATTTTCATAAAATGCATTTTTTTTATCAGAAGATTTTTTATTAGGTGATCCATAAAATGATTTATGATAATCATCATCACTATTTCTTGGGATACTTGGTGAAGTGTAAAAATCATCTGCAAAAGAAGGTGAGTTCCAAAACTTTCTCATGATGGAGTTTGAGTTTGGAGTTCTCAGTTTAGCTGTTGGGGTCTTGATGAAATTGTAGAAATGACTTGCTTGTGCTGAGCCGATCAGACCACTATTTGAAAGATTTTGAATGTTATTACTTGTTGTACTGCGTAATGGTGTCTTTGTGATAGATGGCAGACTTTGATGATTCAAATGGTGATTGTGATGACCACCATTGGTTGCAAAAGTTTGAAGCTGCTGAGAGCTTGCTGCAATCCCTCCTGAATTAGTAGTTGCAGAAGTGTTGGTGTTGAATGAAGTCAGTCTTGATGAAGGTGTCAAAGGTTCCAACAATGGACCAGTTTCTTGACGTTTCAGTGGAGATAGATCAAAATTGGTATTGCAACTGAATGATGATGTATAAGGCAGAGGTAGAGTGATGTTGTTTTTAGGTGATTCAATGGTGAATTCAGGTTTGACTTGACCAAATATGACTCGGTCACCTCCAGCTGATGCAGCCCAAGTAGTATCTGGTGCTTGTAACGATGGAATATTTGTTTTCAGAGACCCAGAACCCAGAGATACAGATTTTGTTTGTAGTTTTTTTCTTGGTACTGTATGATCTTCATCTGCTTCATCGGTTTCCTCTTCCGAATGCTCTTCTTGACCACCCAAAAGATGTTTTCCCTTTGACAGAGAAAATCTCTGCAGACCAATTGCTGTATGAGATTTTTGTAAAGATGGTCTTTCATCCTGGTCATTGGATTTAATCTGTGCCTTTGGTGTTTTAGACAGTTCATCTGTACTCAGATCTTCTTCATCAGCTGATTCATATTCACTATCATCTTTATTAAACACCCCACCATTATTTCTTTTGAATGTTTTTGTATCTGATGACAGTCTTTTATTTGTACTTGGTTTAGGTTGTACAGGTTGAGCTTTTTCCAATTTGGGAGCACTTGCATCAACATTTTCAAATTGTATATTGGCAAATGATTTTTTACTTGATTTACCAACAATAAATTGCATCTCATAACCTTTCACAATTTCCCAAAAATGACCTTTACCATCAGAAGATTTTTCAGTTTTAACAAACGCTTTATTCAACGATAAATTGTGTCTGATGGAATTTTGCCAGCCAACGTCATTACGACGGTAGTATTTAAATGTTGATGAGATCCATGAATAAATTTGAGATAATGTCAATTTTCTATCCTCGCCTCTTAAAATTGCCATACCAATCAAAGTTGCATATGAAAATGGCGGTTTGCTATCAGAATTGTGCAGTACCACTGGCATTTTATCTGGAGTTGGTACAACAAAATTCTCAGCTTGTTCTTGTTGACGAGCCGCTTTGGCACTTTTAGAAGTGAAGCTTGGTTGAGGTGGTTTGGTGGCCTTTTTAGGCGCTATTGGATCTGAGGCGGGATTGTTGGATGATGGTGATGAATATCTAGGCGAAATTGGATTTTGAGCAGCAGCTGCCTTCTTTGCACGACCAGCATTCAGAGTTGGCGTATCATCAATCTTTTGAGATGAAGTCTTCACAGCGCGCGTTTCATATCTTGCAATAGTGTGAGGTGGGGTTGTCAAAGGTAATGGTAATGCCAGTTCATTTTCTGTATCATTTTTGTTCTTTGAAGGCGCTTTCAACGTTCTGGACTCGATTTTCTTGTTGTCAGCGAAATCTTTGTCTGTGTGTGTCTCTTGAAAGACGAGTTCGTTGGATACCGCCGTAAAACTTGGACCCAGCTGTTGTAGGGGCTGGTTCACACTCAGCTGTGGACTCATATGAGAAGATGGTGGTGGAGGCAAATGGACAGACGTGAGGGATTTGATCAAGTTTGAGTTGAGATCTTGGTTGTACTGCATCTTTACCACAAACCAATAATTCCTGTTTCAGCTTGAATTGACCCAAAAGTGTCTATTGTAAAAGTTTGTGACTTGATTCGAAAACCAGATATATCTCCTTTGTAATAATATGGAAAATGTCTCCTTGCAATCACGGTTCCTCTTGTTGTTCCTCTTGCAATCCAGACTGTTATAGTTGTAGTTGCACAGTGCAAGTGACAGCTATAAGAAGGACTGGGTGAAGTGGGATCTGATGATCAAAGTTGATATCTGTAAAGAGCGGATGTAGTGGTTTTCTTCTGTGGATCAACTTGTGTTATTTCTGGCTCCGTGGTGTGCTTTCCAAGCGCTGTGTGTTTGGGTTGTTTGAGTGGTAAAAGGATCAAAAGCCAGCAGAACAAAGCACTTTTGCAATTAAAGGGAAAAGTGTCTTATTTGAGGCGGCAAAATACGTGAAGTGGAATCTCAGACGCGCTGAAGATTTTTCCCTTGCGGCTTACGTAACGAAAAGTCAACAAACACGACGCGCTCCAAATTTCTAGCTGAACCTGCACTTTGGGCCCATAGGGGAAAATTTGGGCATCTTTAAATGTAGTCTAACGCATCGAAAAGTGACGGGGATGTTGGCTTTGGAGCATCGTGAAACAGCTTCTGCGACACGATTGGCCAGTGGACAAGGTTTAGCTGTGTATTAGAAGCTGATGGAACTTTAGAGTGCAGGGACGCGTTCAGTCCCTAAGCAACATACGCTTAATATGGAAGTATACAAAACACAAAACACCATTTTCTATTTCCACTCATGGGGTGCTGTTGAATTTTGAAACATGGATTTGATTTTGGGGCAAGGTTTCAAATTTTAGGTGTTCCGATATACGAAGGCCCAGGGGCTAAAGTTTTAGTTGACACTACAGTACAGGGTTTTGTGTTCACCGGTTCACCGTGCTATATTTTATAGATTAAAGTCAAAATCGTGTCAGACTCATTTGAAGTGTGTCGAGTTAAATCCATTCAAGCCTCACGATCACGAGCCACACAGTTTATGAAGTGGAATATTGGCTTGTTATGAGAACAGGTAGATAGTAGATAGTAGAGACCGGGATAATTTACTAGATGACAACGTGAGCAGATCTGTCAGCCGTAGGCAAAAATCAACGTGTACATGTTTATTAACACAACAGCTTCCACTGAAATCATAGATCGAGTGACTCTTGGTGTATTTATATTGCGATATAAGACTTAGAGTTGTAGCGTAAAGCGTAAGTACATCCTCTCGAGAATTGTGGAGTATTCAATCTCGTGGCTTGAAAGTTTGTTTCGATCAATATGATGAGACTCGATGCACACGTCGTGTTTTAGTGGGCTTCAGTTAGATAAATTCTATCTATTCCTCATCAGATCATTGTGATTTTCATCCAGTCCATGATTCCAGTTATGAACAAAGTATCTATCTTTCAAGTTTCTGTCTACTATACTCAAAATTCATCGCGAAACAAGCAAACATAACCATTGCCAGAAGCGCGTCTAATAAGATACGTGATGCGTGAAAAAAAATTCAAAACAGCTAAAAGTCTAAACGATAGGAAGCCGTTTAAAGAGCCAGATTTTCAGTCGCTGACACAGTATGAATATTCTCAACGACCTGAACAACATCACAGATCCATCAGACTTCAAAGATACCACGGTACCCAAACTTCACGAAGTTGATTCATTACTAAGATGTCATATCTGTAAAGAATTCTTATCGGCACCCATGTTGACCAGTTGTGGTCATACTTTCTGCTCTGTGTGTATAAGGAAGTATCTGATACATACGCCTAAGTGTCCTATATGTTCCAAAGAGCTCAGAGAATCGAATCTAAGCAGGAATGTGTTGCTAGAGCAAGTGGTTATTAGTTATAAGAATCTTCGTCAAGATCTATTGGAGAAGCTGCAGATACCCAAAAAATCACCAAAGGTGGAGGTTGAAATTTCAAATGGAAAGGATAAATCTGTTCAAGAGATTGAAGATGACGATGATGTGGTTATAATAGAGGAACCTAGGAAAAGGAAAGCGGAGGCAAATAATATCGATCAATTATTCAAGAGGCAAAAACAACCAGGTAAAGATGAAGGAATATGTCCCATCTGTAACAAAATCTTCCATCTGGACATTTTACAAACTTCACATATCGATTCATGTCTATCTAATCCTCCGGTTGACAACGCTGCACCTTCCAAGTCAGATCCTTCACCAAGATCAATACCAACATCTAGTGTTTCCAAATCGTCATCACCTGCACCATTCCAACCTAAAGAATCACAATCAGATTTGAAAAAACTAACAAAACTAGATTATTCATCCTTATCTAACTCTGCGCTGAAACAAAGACTTTTAAAGTTAGAATTACCAGTCACTGGTACTAGAAATCAAATGGAGGCAAGATATAATGAATATTTAATTCTTTGGAATGCTAATTGTGATTCAGTTGTTCCCAAAAATCCCAAAGTACTGAGAAAGCAATTATCACAATGGGAAAATTCATTGAAATTGAAAGCTACTGGAGGTAAAAAAATTGATGAAAATGGATGGAACTCTTTGATTGCACAGGCCAAAAAAACATCAATGAAGCCCACTCAGAAGAAAAATGAAGACAAGGAAACAAAATCAACATCACCTCCAGTTAATGATGAGAAGGATGATATATTAGCGGATTTCAAGTCAAGTAATGAATCTTTAACAGAGATCAAATCAAGTCAAGATCAATTCTTCAATGATTTATAATAATCTACGTCATATTATATTGTATAAAGTACTGTTACATTATATTTATTTTTGCATTATCTAAATCAAACTTGAAGCTTCTTCATAAACTGCACTTTCAGATCTTGAAGAAGTAACTGTAACAATTTCCACTATATCGCCTTCTTTAATATTTGTGATCGTTTCCACATAATAATCACCATCTGTGAAGGTTTGAAGTTTTGGTTCTTGTCCATATTGTTGTGAAATTTGTCCATTCTCAGGTTCATCGAAAAGCCAATGGATAAGTTCATCAAATTGGGCTTTTTGTTCCTCAGTGACAAGTCCTAATAAGTAATAAATTAACACACCGATCAATACAATGGCAATTTGTACGTATATCCAGAAATACGAAACAGTTATATCAGCTGGAATTTTTATAACATTTAAAGTGTTTGATGCACTTGTTGATGCCAAATATTTCCCATCTGGTGAAAAAGTAACTTTTGTGATGGCAAAATTGTGTAGATCTTTATAAATCTTATAGACATCAAAATGTTCTAATCCAACAATTGCAATTGAATTATCATTACCTCCCACAGCTATGAATTGAGAACTTATATCAATAGTTGTGATTTTTTTGGTCTTATTACTAACAACTCTGGATTTTCTCACTTTGACACCTTCATTGGTCAATGAAACATGTGACAATAAAGTTCCATGGTTCTCTTTCAAATTCACACCAATAATCAATTCATTATCGCTGACAAATTTAACCTTGGTCAAAATATATGGACTAGCAAATCTTTCATGTACGACTGGTTTCTCTTTTCCTTCGTTATCAACGACAACAAGCTTTCTGTTTGTCACATATGCAGTCTTTTTACCACTTGGACTTATATTAACGTCATTGATTTCTTGTTCCTCTTTAGCTAGGGTATTAACTGTTTCCAATGTCTTGACATCAACAATTTTCACGGGACTTGGAACTTTAGAAGATAGCACTGCGCCAATCGATCCATCTGCAGATAATGAAACTTGCTTTTGATAGTCCAAGTTGCTAGTACTATGTTCAACATCAGCTGAATTTGCAAAAGTAATGACATTTTTTTCCTTATTATAAACAAACTTTCTCAAGTGTTTGTTTTCACCAGCTGCTATATTGGTTGAGCCTTCATTACAACCGATCAGAATAGTCTCACCAGCAAGGTCCAACGAGGCAGGTGAATCGTTCTTACCTTCTATTATATGCTCATTCAATTGCTTCAACTTCTTTTCACTGTTGAAATCCACCGAGATTGTGGTCAGCTTGTTCGGAATACCATTATTTCCTTCACCGCCACCACCCGTGAGAATTATAGTGTTGTTGTCTTGGAATTTGGCACCGTAAATCGGATAACCAATGTTAATTGTCTCTGAATCCAGTTTCCCCATATTTCTAGCAATAAAACTCAGCTCAATTGTGCTTTATAAATTGATTGTTGTTAATGAGTAGAAATGTTGTATTTGGTTAATTTTGAGAATCGATAAAGTGGCTTTCTGGGACATCCGAACACCAAGACAGCCAAAAGATAAGCACGACACTTTATGATTTCCGAAGACTTGTAGAAACTTAGATCTGGAAAAACCCACAAAACTTCGAGCTCAGAAAGTTTTGGAGGCATTACATTGTGCTAAAATGACCAAGGAATCATCTAGGGTCAACAGGCTACTCTCTATCCAGTCGCATGTGGTTCATGGATACGTGGGAAACTCTGCAGCCACATTTCCTTTACAATATAGAGGGTGGGACGTTGATGCTCTAAATACGGTACAATTTTCAAATCATCCAGGTTATGGGACTTTCAAAGGCACCAGATCCACTGTGGATGAGCTCAAGGAGATATATGAAGGATTGAAGCAAATAGGTACCGAATATGATGCCATTTTGACGGGATACATACCTGGAGACGATGGTCTGAAAGCTGTTGGTGAGATTTGTATTGAGATTTGCAAGGAAAAGCGTATCAAGTGGATCATGGATCCTGTGCTTGGTGATAACGGTAGAATTTATGTCAGCGAAGGGAATATAGAGATCTATAAGACTTTGTTGAGGTCGGGATATGTGAGTTTAGTCACACCAAATCAATTAGAATTGGAGGTCTTGACGGGAGTGCAAGTCAATGATCTTGAATCATTGAAAAGGGCAATTGAAGAATTTCACATACAGTATGATACAATTGAGAATATTATAGTGACATCCGTCAGATTCAGTGGTGACGTGGACCATTTATACAGTGCCGGGTCCACCAAGATAAAACATGACCAACACAAATCATTTTATTTCAAAGTACCTACAATCAATGCATCATTTTCAGGAAGTGGTGACTTATTTTCAGCGTTATTGACCAGCGCTTTTTTCAAATATTTGGATAGATTCGAAGGCATATTGAAAGAAACCACCCCATTGGAGAAATTGCCATTACTAATTGCATTGAATGAAGTACTGACAATAGTGGAGAAAATACTACAGATAACTTTTGAATATGAAGTTGAGCATTACAAGGCAAGAAACGAAACACTTCCCGACTCTGTCAAGATTAATGATCTAAAGCTTGTGCAGGCCAGAGAGTATTTCCTACGAGATTTGGCAAAATTTGAGCATGTGGCCCTATGAAGCGAGCATAGTATATTTCATCCAAATAAATATTTCACCAAAACATCAACCCCTGCCTTGGTTCATCAGTTACTTATAGTTGTAGATTATTGTGTCAGATCGTTTAGATAACCAACGAAAATTGCTGCTCCAACCGAAAATATTGTTGAGCTTTGGGGCCAAAACATCATCACCTTAAAATTAAATCTTGGGTTTCCTATGACAACCTCTAAAAACATTGCATTATCCTGGGAAAACCGACCATGTTGGATACTCTACCGCCACAGATAGTGGCTGATATCATCTCTTTCTTGCCCCAAACAGACGTGCTCTCTGTTGCTCAAGTGTCTCGGAGCCTGAACAAACCAGCACTCCAAAAGCTTTACAAAAGAATATGCATACGGAAAGATCCAGTGTATCACTCTAACGTGTGGTATATTGATAGCAAATGGACAACTATATCAGGTTATAGATCCATGCACAAGAGAGAGGATCAAAATGACTATATATTGCACCTGAAACTCGAAAGACTCATTCGAGCTTCACAAATCACTGAAAATGCAAAATTCATAGAGGAAGTGACAATCCTGGGGACCCCTTTCCAAGAGGAGGATAGTCATGAAATATTTGAGGAGCTATTAACGGTCTTGAGTGAAAAGGCCACAAACATCAAAGCAATCGATATTGACCAAAACTTGTTGCAAAAGCATAGCTTCCCATCCTTGACTAAAATCACCACAAATAACGTTAATGATCTCCATAAACCAGAAAACCTAGAATCTTTAGTTATAAAACTTCAAGAAAATACAGATGAAATTCCAATATCCAAAGCACTAAATTTCACGAAGTTGAAAGAACTAGTTCTTGTGGATGAAGAATCAGCAGCCTTAAGAATTTTGAAGATATTTTCCGAAGCTAAGATACCCAAGCTTAGACTCAAGAAACTGGTATTCAACCATGTGCACGGCCTACATAACTATAACACTGTGCTGAGGGATCTCACCATAAAATTCATTGAAGAATGTATCGATTTGAGTGTTTTAGAAGAGTTGGAAATGGCATTAGGTTGTGAAGTGAAGAATTGTGACTGTTTAGATACATTTCTCGATGATTTGGCACCAAGATTGGCTAATTTGAAGAAATTATCACTTCAAGAGGTAACTTTCCATAGAGACCATTATCTTTCAGAGAAATGGGATGTCAATATAAATAGATTCCTGCTTCACATCCCTGCTGGTCTAAAATTTTTGTCTGTTCGTCATAATCCTCCAAGAGATGGGAAACTGGAAAATAACGTCGAAGGAAATTATATAAGAAGAAGGAAACTATATGAGACTGTTTTACCGAAGCTTAAAACTCTGGAAATAGTGGCATGTCCTACTTTATTACAAACATGTGCCTGTTATGAGATCTTGGTTTCTGACTTGTTATGGAATGGATGTCAATGTGATTACTGTAAGGAAATTTTACCACTTTTTGATGCATACTTGATGAACCATGCTTATTTTGATGAAGAAGATCAGGACTTTAGAGACGTCATATCTCCAAGATTCTTTGGTATCGCTGGTACAGAAATTCTAAAAAGACTTCAAAACAAATCAGACTTGGAAGTTCTGAGCTTTGCTCCCGGACAGACATATTGGCATTTCCATGGCTATGAAAACATTGATCATTTCAGTGATTATGAGTGTATGTTTGACGAGAGTTTCTTTGAGCCGTTAGCTGTCTGTGTCTCGCACTTTTACGAAGGATATGTCCAATTTTTCGTTGATAATCTCCCCAATTTGAAAACCGTTGTGCTATCAGGAACTCATTTCACCATCACCCCTGAACGTGAGATCCAGTGTGTATACGATAACCCCAAACCACTATAAGCTCTTCTCGTTTCCCCAGACTTCTCACTACGTTGTAAATGCTCCGAACGTTATAGGCTGTCGCCGTTTTTCGCGGAATGATTTTGGCTATTGGTTTGCAGCCCTGTTTCAAGTTTTTTTTTTATTTTACTTTACGGCTTGAAAAATTTGAATACTTTTGTTAAGAGAGATCGAATGAAAACAAAGAATTGTTGATAAAACAGCACCGGAGAAAAGAAGACTAATTGCAGAGGGGAGCCCACTGGATAAATATAGTTAAGCGCTTCATTGCACTCGAAGTTTGTGGGAAAATTGCATCATTTTAGCAGGAAAAACAGCACATTTAATACTTGGATCATTAGCATATAACTACTTCAAGATTCAATATATTATGGATCAACTTTACCTGGGCCACTTTGACACATCACAATAGAACCAAAACACTTATAGAACTCCGGCTGCTCGGTCACATAATGCGACGTGGGCTTGGGTCTCAAATACCGTCAATCTCACGACAGGGAAAGAATGTCAAACAAGCATCTATAATCATCGCACCATTATCATCATCATATATCCATCTTAGATCCATACGGCAGGTACCCAATGCCTTCACAGCTTCAACTCACAAAAGACTTTTCAGTTTGACACACAATAACCAAAGTGTCGTAAGAGTACCCAGTCATCTAAATAGACATAAACAAACGACATCCAACGACCTTGCAAATAATGACCAAACTTCGATATCTGAAGATCTCAACATAAATCAAACAGAAGAACAGAAAAACATATGGAAAATCTGTTTTAGTCATCTGCTGTCTAGAAACTATGACGATCTATTTGAATTCCTGCTAGCGAAAAAATCAGAGGTCACGCCAATCCAGCTTCAACAAGTATACAATGAATTAGAAATCAGAAAAGAATTAGATCTCATCATCAAAATATATTCCAAGTTTCAAAATTTAACTTTCAAAAATGAAGAGAGCGTGCAAGCTTTGTTGAGAGTTTCTTCTTCATCTTGGCGGTATTCGCTTTTTGAATCCATTTACTCAAGATACTTGGAAACCACAACACCACCAGTGGAATACTGTAACATGGCATTGAAAGCCATCATGTACAATAGAAACCCAGAACTTTCCAAGCAACTACTATATCAAATGGTTCATTCGGAATTACCTATGGACATCCGTACACTCAAAATATTTCTGAAATCTGTGAAATTATGTGGTACATTTGCCCATGTACTATTTGTTGTTGATTTGTTGAAAAAAAATCCTGAAATCCCAGTTGACAATGGTACCTACTCTTTGATTATGGATTCATATGCTGAAAATGCAGATTCTGCTCAGATAGAGGAACTGATGCGTTTTCTGTCAAACAAAAACTGTAACACATATGAATTTGATCTACTTCAATATATATACAAACTCAAAAGAACAAAAAATTTAGATTTGGAAAAGATATGGGTGGAAATCAATAAGTACAGAGAGGAAATTGGAGATGATCATAGGCTTAAAGCAATGTTTTACGAGTATTTGGTGGGTGTTTTCAGTTCAAAATTGTGTTTTAATGATATGTTGAAAGTGTTGGAACTTGCCACAATAGAGAAAATTGAAACAACAGATGAAATGAAGTGGGAACTTTTATTATTTTTTAGTCGTTCAGGAGATATCGAAGGTCTCATGAATTATTTGAGATTGTTCAGATCTCTTAAAAAGCATATCATACCTATGTATATTTCTGCTATTTGGCAAACACTGATCAGATATGAACCATCACTTGATCAAAGGATTACTCATAGATTTCAAGAGTATTTACCTCAACTTTATACACAAGAGCAACTTCAAAATAAATATTTAAAAAAGATTGAACTTAAAAATGTTTCATTGACTAAAAGAAGGTTGACAGTGATACATGATGATCATTTAGCACAAAGCATGTTTGAACTGAAGAGATTGATTCAAGAAGGGAAGGATACAGAGATTGTTTTCATGATCAATACAGAATTGAGGTCTGGACTGAAACCTAATGCTCTTTTGTTATTATCTGCACTTCATGGTTTGATTGATCTGAAATCTGATCAATTTGATGTTTTACATAAATTAGGGTCACATCTTTATAAGGACCACCTCGTTGATTTTGATTTAGCTGTATTGAAAAGACAAGTCTCAGATTTGTTAGATTATAAAGATGATCCACATTTTGTTCAACTTGATGCTCAAAATCTTATCGGAAATTTTATGACCAAACACTCACTAAATGATATGACATTTGATCATATCACTTTTTTGGCAGATGTTTGCATAGATGGACATTGTAATGATCATGCTGTTGAATTGATGGAACATTTGCGGTTTTCTCCATTGGAAAGAGTTAAAATGAGAAAACTTGTCAACATCTACATTGTTCTACTTAGAGCTTACACTAGAAAACGAGATGTTGATGGATATTTATCAATCATGGATTTGATGATACACGATGATGAATTGATAATGAGTTTTTTCTGCAAAAAGCACCTAAGTGCAAATCGTCAATTTTTCATAAAAAAAATGAATCAAGGGTATTTACCACGTGAAGTCGTGGTACCATTTTTAAATCAATGGGGTGAAAAATACGATATTTTGATGGAAAAATTTAAAACACAACGAGAAAGGGCTGCTAGGATCTGTGATGATTGTTTACAATTCATATCGGATTGGGATAAAGAGACATGATATTTTATTGGGGGAGAGAGAAACTGACGAAGCATTTAATGAGAAGCATATTATTTTAATATATCGATGAGTATTCATAAACCACCAATTTTTGGTTGTTTTGGGATCACAATTTTGCATAATAAAAACACATCTCCACATTATACATAGAGAGGCTACCATACATATTAGCCCGGGGATGGAAAACTTGTACATATACAACATATAGAGCATCTGAACTAATTTGATGGTCCAAGCATAGACTATTATAATCATAATTTTAATCTTTTGTAGCTCAGTTCTGTCAAATTCACACGTGTATAACGTATAAGCTCTTTTTCGCTTCTCGATTTCGCGTTCCATTTATCTCATCGCTATATGGAAAAAATAACGGTATACGGAGGAATTCTAGTGTCAAAAAGAGTTCTTCTTTTACCAGTGTTGATTCCATTCACGTTGTTCCAATTACTATTGACTGATATACCAAAGAATAGGAAATAGCACGTATAATGGACAAATCAATAGAAAAGATCATTGGAGAAGCTGTAAGTGGCCATTTATTTCAGATCAAATTTGCTGCCATTAGATAACTAACTATATTAAATATAGGAACATGGCTTAACAAAGCACATTCTACATAAAACTATTGAAGGCACAGTATGTCCTGTGTGTCATGACTATATGTATGTGCCCTTTATGACACAATGTGGTCATAATTTCTGCTATGCAGTGAGTATAAAGAATATTTTAATTCTGAATGGTTTTTCTAACATTGCATCTTTAGTGTATTACAGAGTGGTTAAATACGAGCAGATCATGTCCTGCCTGTAGGGCTGATATATTGGATGAGCCTTATTTAAATGTTCATATACAGGACACGGTGAATACATTAGTGGAAACATGTCAAAAAATATTAGGTGATGAGCTGCTTGAGATGACGAGGGATCGTAACTTGAAAGTACAAGAATATAAAAAAGATGTTGAAAGACTTAGTAAATTTAAAAATGTTTTCCAAAATGTTGGACATGCCGTTGTGGATCAAATAGATGGTGTTGCTAGGTGTAGTAATTGTCATTGGGAAGTTCATGGAGATAGATGTCCTAATTGTAATATAGATTTGGGTCAAAGAAGACTTAATATAATATCTGATCCTGATACAGATTTAGAGGATTTTGCTACAAGAAATGGGTTGATTGATCAACGTTGGGAAAGTGATGAATTTAACTCTGATAACGATCGTTCTTCAAATAACAACAGGGATGAACCAGATGAAGATGATTTAGCATTTATAGATGATGATGATGAACTTGGTGAAAATGGGTCCGGCGTTGATGAAGATTTTAATGATCGACGTGTGAGTTCACCTTTCTCAAGAATTTCATCTGATGGGTCAGATGGATCCCGCTCACAAGTGATGCATGAACGTAACCCATATGTTCCTTCATTCATTACCGAAGATGAACCATGGGAAGATTCTCGAGATAGTTCTGAAGAAGATTCACAGAATGCCCCAAGAGTCACACCTAGAATCACACCTAGGCATAGAAACATATTTACAGGAGAGGAAATTCCAAGTGAAGAAGATGATGACAATGTTGAATATGAAAGCTGGAATGGGTTTGAACCACCTCGACGCACTATACCACCTGCTTTACAACGATTTTTACAGCCTTATGATTCTGAATGTTACGATTCTGATGATGATGATGGAAATGTGACTACTAATCAAACAAGACGCGGAAGGTGAGTATTCAATTTTTCAAATGTGGTTTTTTGTACAATACTAACTCTTCGTGACAGAATAATTTATAGCTCAGATGAGGAATGATATAAGGATACGTCAATGATAAGGACTATATTTTAAACTAAACATATTTCACCGTATTTTGTATTGACCCAATGTTACCAATCTCAATTTTAACAACATCTCCATTTCTTAACCATTTTGGTGGTTTAAATCCACTCCCCACACCAACAGGTGTACCTGTAAACAATAAATCACCGGGCAATAACGTTGTACCTTGAGATAAGAATGAAATCAAGTGTTTGACGTTGAAAATCATATCATTTGTAACACTATCTTGTCTTGTTTCACCATTTACTTTTGATGAAATTTTCAAATCATTAGGATCAGTAATAATATTGGGTGAAATTATTGCAGGACCTATTGGAGCCCAAGTGTCAAACATTTTCCCCGTGGAAAATTGTGAACCACCTCTTTGTATTTGCCATGTTCTTTGTGAAACATCATTCCCAGCTGTATACCCAAAGACATAGTTCAATGCCTCATTAGACTTAATATCTTTACCTTTTTTACCAATTACCACAACTAATTCAGCTTCATAATCTACTCTTATATCTTCGATTCTTGTGACTTCTGGAAGTTCACTATCTCCATTTGGATCATTCAAAGCTGTAACTGGTTTATAAAAAAGACATGGATATTCGGGAATGGGTAAGTTAATTTCCTCTGCATGTTTCCTATAATTCATACCAATCATACGAACAGTTCTTGCATCTGTGATACCCAATGGTGAGAGTAGTTTCTGGATAGAAAGCACCTCATCTGTGATTTCATATTTTCCAAATATATCACCTTGGATTCTATAAGCCTTTTCAGAGAATCTTGGATCTTTCGAGTCAGATTTCAAGATAGCTTCACCAAAATATGTCTCTCCATCTTCAGCTATGAATCTTACAAGTCTCTATTTGTTGTTAGAACTGTGTATCTACAACGATATCCCAAAAACACTCACATTGAACTGCGTCATTGTGATCCAAGTGCTCTCAAATCCACCATCAACCACTCTCGAGAGCACCAAAAGCCATAATGAAAAACCTCTATCGTCTATCACAATCTTTATTCACAAGCCACAGAGCCACAATACTTCACTAGCCACTTTGATTACCTAAGCTTGGATTACCTAATTGTGGCTGGTGAAACTTTCCGTTTTGGAAATTTCCGTTTTTGAAAATGAATTTTACTTGTTTTTTGATTGGGCGAATTATCGAACATTTCACGAAAATTCATAGGAAAAATGAAGTGATGTTTAAAAATTGGTGAGAACAATCTGTTGATAGTTGAAAGGGAACAAATCTATCGCATAAAACTATATCAAAAGTGAGTGATGTTGTGTCACATGGGAGATCTTGCGCTGTGCTTGACTGATCTATTCCATCTATGAATTGCCCAAGGAGAGTAGAATACTAACATATTACTAGTGGTTAAAAACAACGTTATTGAATTACAAAAATTATATCAAAACTCAAGCAAACCATTATGGATGAGACATCCAAGATCTAAATTCTACATCTATCCATTCTGGGCTTTATTCACCGGTGTTACTGCTTTAAATGTTTACTATTTAGGTCGTGCTTGTTTTGGTATTAAAGATCCAAAGAGAACTTAGAATGATAAAACTTACAAGATAATGTTTTATGAATATTCAAACAAACTTTTTGGCATAAAAAACTATTTATAAATATATATATATGATTGGAATCATATTAAGAATTGAAGAAACGGAAGAAGAAGAAATCATTTTAAATATACAACAACACCTTGGAAAATATTGAAAAAAAAAAATCACATTGTGTAGATAGGATGTCATATTTTCGATAATAAGGAATCAATAGATTCTTGTATACCTCTAGAGAATTTCCCTAATAAATCATTAGGACTTTTAGAATAAGTTGCAAATCTTTCTCTTATAGATTTTGCTTTAGAAATATGTTCCACAATTTCAAATCTACCTAAATCACCATATTTTTGTCCCCATTCAACTAATTTTAAAAATAATAAAGTTGTATAAACTGTGCTTAGATGTAATTGATCAGAAAGACTTATGAATTGATCAGCTTCTCTAATATTATTCATTGTATCTAAAACTTTTATACTATGATACATTAATTTTCTAATTGTTGTTTTATCTTCAATTTCTTGATCTGGTGTTAATGATTCTAAATCATCAATGGTTCTCCCCTGTGATCCAAAATGATGATGGAAACTTGCCACAATATTTGTATAATGATAACAAAATTCTGTAAATTGTAAAGTTGGTTGTTTGAAAAGATAACTCCATTGATCTAACCATAAAGATAATTCTTGTTGGAAAGTTTGATAATCATTTTGTATACCATTTGTACCATTTGTTGTACTTTGTAAGTAATTGTATAATAATAATTGTAACGAGATTTCACTAACCATTCTTCCATCAAAATTTGTAGCTTGTGAAAGATCTAATGATTTTCTTGTTTGATCAAGTCTTATTTCATCTAATAGACAAACTCTTGAAGAGAATACACAATTAACCAAATGTACCAAAGCAATATGATTCCATATTCTAAAATTTGATAATTTAAACAATTCTTCTTCTAGATCTGAACTACCTGATAACTCATCAATGTTTAACAATTGAGATTTGATATCATATGTTAAGAATTTTTGGATAGCTAATCCTGATATATTCCATGGATCTATTTGTACATCATCTGTTGCTAATGAATAACCATATACAGATATGATCACTAGAGCTTTCAATGTATCAATAGATTTCACAGAAGGTTGTATTATAGTCTCTCTCAATTCATTCTGTAATTGGATCTGTAAAGTTTGACGAAGTGCCTTAGCATTAGGAATATCTGGTTGATGATATCTTAAGGCTGTTGTGATGATTGTAGTTAGCAGTAATGAGTTGATTTTTTTCAAATCTTCAGATAAATCACCGGCAAGATAATCATTTGGTAAACTTATCCAGCAACTATAGTAATCTTTAAATCTATCAATAAGGATCTGTGCATGTTCCACTGATATTATACCCAATGTTATTATATTCTTGGGGGTTGGATCGTTATTAAATTCTGAAACATGTGGATCTATAAGATTCTTGATTGACAATGGCATGGATGAATTTGAAACTGACTCAGCAATGAAATTGAAAGGACTTGTTTCAAAAGCAGACACTCTATGTTGATCTAGATCTAGCTGTGATGCAGCTGTGCTGGTGTTCATCAGATCATCTGCATTCGAGTATGATTCACTATCCAGAGGTCTGTAGACCTGTTTATTCTGCAATAGCGACAATATTTGCTTGACATTTCTATCCAATTCACCAATATCCACATTACCAACTTGTCCATCACTTCTGCTTCTCTTCATGTTTCTACCAACTTCAACATCTTCCAAAACTCTCGAAGAATTGGCCCTCACAGGGTTCGGTGGACCATCAACAGCAAAACTGCATGCTTTCGACAGCGACTGGCAACGAAGACAAGACGAGGAGTCATTTGAAGGGAAACACCTGGTCTTTTGACGTCTACACGCTGTGCACGCTTTGGAGGCTCTTGGGACGTGGATCTGCTTGACGGTCGGCTGCTGTGGCTCGTTCTTCTCGGTCATTGCTGGTGGTTATAGGGCACTTCTCCTGGTCTCAGCAGAGGTTGAACAGTGTGTCAAAGACAATGCAAATGTTGTAGTTATTGTTTATTGTTTGGTTTTTTTCATCGGCAAAGATCGATAGCGGGCCGCGGCCAGCGGTTTGGATTTGGTGATAACAGAATAGACTGGAGAAAATGCACAACGCCGGATTTGTAATATTTGGTATTACTATTGGAGAGATATGAGAGGCTGAGGATTGGTGGTATGGTGTATTATGTGCTAGTGGTTGTCAGGTTGACAGGTGTGGTTTAGACCATGCGGATTGTGCAGAGTAGGAGCTGTGCAGGAATGGATTTGAGCTATATATAATCAGGTCGATATATTGAATAAAAAGAATGTATATCTAGTCTTATGAGTGTATAAGGTAACAACATTGTGTTATAATACATCAATTATAGGACTTCATGATCTATAGATCTATGTCAAGATTCAAGATCATATTTCAAAGAAATTACTCACTTTCGTACCCAAGACACTAAGTTCAACGGTTGACGTTGAAGTGTTTCACATATAGACAAAGCCTTTTATTCTGCTTCAGGAATAATGGGGTCGACAGTATATTGGAGAGCAGATCTATGTATGAGTAAATATTTCTCCATCTTAGTACTTCTTGCTTCCTCCATGGAGTATTTGTTTTTGATAAAGTGACCCAAATATGCGAGATCTGATAACATGAATCCTGCATTACATATCGTACTGAAGTACCAACAGCTTTGCCATCAACTGTAGTGGTTGGCAATTCTGCAAAGGAAGCCATTAATGACAGTTTGATGTTGAAACTTTCATGAAGCGATGGTTATGATGTACCCTTCATACGTGCAATTTCATGCTTATTATTGTCTCCATAGAGGATTGACTTTTGCTGTATGTAAAAATAGCACAATATGGGTCCTATAACAAGAGCCAGGTACTTTACAAGCCATTGAAAAAGATCATTTGAAGAGAATAGCACCTTATAAAGCCATGACCTACAAACATAACTGTCCACTTCTTAGCCCTCTGCGTATTCTCCACGTAGTATCAACTATAGATCGCTTCAGTTATTGTGCAATTTCATACACCTAAAATAAATTTGATTTTCACGTTTCCCCAAGAAACTCAAACTGAACTTGAACAAACACCCCGTCACTCGCTGGACAGTCCATCTTCAACACTCTGTGGTTTCCAGCCTATAAAGACACCAAAAGCTCACTATAATCTTCTGCAGATATCCGTCTCTTTTCTGCTGATCATCGCTGAAACGCCAGGTTTGAAAAAAAAAACAAAAACATTTCTCAGCGCCAAAACAACGCTTTATCAACACAACTCCTGTCTACCAAATCAAGACCCTTTCAAATAGAAGTCGCCCGTTTGTGAAAGAGCTCTTCTTGTTTGGTTTCCATCTTGGTTGTGCTCAAAACCCCAGAATTAAACATTTATCGCTATTAATAGCAAGGGTGTGTTTGCTGAAAAGAGGCCGATACACTAAATCAAGGAACAATTAAACATTTTCAAAATTACTTCAATTAAAAGACAAAAAATGGATGGCGAATTGGGCGTGCTATCCATACTGGAAGATCCAGTGCGATTTAAATCACTAGTCCAAGATGAAGACCAATTGGAAATATTTCGTCAAACTGCCCTAAATCAACTTACTGAACAAAGCGAACAGATTAAAAAAAATGAAGAAACCGCTGCAAGATCAAAAGAAGCCCTAACTGAAATCGGTAATGTTTTGATAGCTGTGGCAATGGGTGATTTGACCAAGACTGTGGATGTTGATAATGAACAAGATCCTGAACTATTAAAAGTGAAAATCACCATAAATACAATGGTTGGACAATTAAATGCATATGCCGCTGACGTTATCAAAATCGCTACTGAAGTTGCTCATGGTGAATTAGGTGGTCAAGTTAAAAGTGCTGGCACTGTAGGTATATGGAGAATTCTGTCTGAAAATTTAAATGTAATGGCTTTAAATTTAACAAATCAAGTTAGAGAAATTGCAGATGTTGTTAGAGCTGTTGCAGGAGGTGATTTATCTAAAAAAATTAATGTTCATGCTCAAGGTGAAATCTTGGAATTACAAAATATTATCAATACCATGGTGGATCAATTGAAAACTTTTGCCTTTGAAGTTACAAGAGTTTCAAGAGAAACAGGTGTTGAAGGTCGTTTAGGTGGTCAAGCCATTGTGGTGGGTGCCAAAGGTATATGGGAAGAATTAACTGATAATGTGAATGCTATGGCTACTAATTTAACAAATCAAGTCCGAAATATTGCAAATGTTACCACTGCTGTTGCTAAAGGTGATTTATCTAAAAAAGTTACTGCTGATTGTAAAGGTGAAATTTTAGATTTAAAGTCTACAATTAATCAAATGGTGGATTCTTTACAAACTTTCGCTATGGAAGTTACAAGTTTAGCTACAGATGTTGGTATAAAGGGTATATTAGGTGGTCAAGCCGTTGTTAATGGTGTTGAAGGTGCTTGGAAGGATTTAACTGATAATGTCAATGCAATGGCTACAAATTTAACAAATCAAGTGCGTTCAATTGCTCATGTTACAACAGCAGTTGCTCATGGTGATTTATCTCAAAAAATTGATGTTGTTGCTCAAGGTGAAATCTTGGAATTAAAAAGTACAATCAATAAGATGGTGGATTCTTTACAAGTCTTTGTTAGTGAAGTTACAAGAGTGGCAAAAGATGTCGGTATTGATGGTAAATTAGGTGTACAAGCTCAAGTTTCAGATGTTGATGGGCTTTGGAAAGAGATTATTACAAATGTCAACGTTATGGCTGCAAATTTAACTTCTCAAGTTCGTGCATTTGCTCAAATTACCGCTGCTGCTACTGATGGTGATTTTACTAGATTTATTACCGTTGAGGCAAGTGGTGAAATGGATACTTTAAAGACAAAGATTAATCAAATGGTGTTTAATTTAAGAGAATCAATTAAAAGAAATACTGCAGCAAGAGAAGCTGCTGAATTGGCAAATAGTGCTAAATCTGAATTCTTGGGTATTTTCTCCCATGAATTAAGAACACCATTTAATGGTATCTTAAACTATACTCAATTGACATTAGATACAGAATTAACACAATATCAAAGAGAAATGTTATCCACTGTGCATAATTTAGCAAACTCATTACTTACAATTATCAATGATATTTTAGATATTTCCAAAATTGAAGCTAATAGAATGACTGTGGAGGAAGCTGAATTTTCATTAAGAGAAACTGTTTTCGGTGCTTTGAAAACTCTTGCTGTTAAATCAATTGAAAAACCATTGGAATTGATCTATGAAGTTGATAGTTCCTTCCCAGACTCTTTAATTGGTGATTCTTTTAGATTAAGACAAGTCATTTTAAATTTAGTTGGTAATGCAATTAAATTTACTTCTAAAGGTCATGTTAAATTAAGTGTTAAAAAAGCCACTGAACCTTTAGAGAAACAAATCTCTAATACCATTGAAAATAACAATTATGTTATTGGTACAAACAGTGGTAATTTGATCAATGATTCAGCACCATTAATTAAAAAAGATAGTACATTAGTATTGGAATTTTGTGTATCAGATACAGGTATTGGTATTAAAAAGGAAAAATTAGATTTAATTTTTGAAACATTTACACAAGCTGATGGTTCTACAACAAGAAAATTTGGTGGTACAGGGTTAGGTTTATCAATTTCCAAAAAATTAATTCATTTAATGGGTGGTGAAATTTGGGTAGTTTCAGCTTTTAGAGAAGGTTCGAGATTTTATTTCACAATTGCAACATCACCTGCTAAAACAAATTTTGCCAAGAGATCAGATGCTTTATTGACTTTTAATTTACATCAAATTTTATTCATTTCTACTGTTTATGATGATGAACAAAGTGAAAAAATTAGAAATGATTTGGCCGAATTAAATTTGAGACCAACAATGGTTCATGATATTGCTGAAATTAAAAGTGAAGAACAATCCAAATTTGATACAATCATCATTGATAGTATTGAAATCGGGAAATCATTAAGAGAATTACCAGAAATTAAATATATTCCATTTGTGTTGTTAAATCCAATGATTGAAGGATTAAACATGAAGATTTGTTTAGATTTAGGTATTCAATCATATGGTAATACACCATGTTCTTTAGCTGATCTTGCAGGATATTTGAAACCAGCTTTAGAATCAAGAATTGTTCCAAGTGATAATAACACTCCTCAATCATATACAATTTTACTTGCAGAGGATAATTTAGTTAATCAAAAATTAGCTGTTAGAATCTTGGAAAAATATGGTCATTCAGTTTCTGTTGTTAAAAATGGTCTTGAAGCATTCGAAGAAGTTAAAAAGAAGCGTTATGATGTTGTATTAATGGATGTTCAAATGCCAATAATGGGTGGATTTGAAGCAACTGAAAAAATTAGATTATGGGAAAAAGAAGTTAATCCATTAGATCCATTTAGTGTTAGATTACCAATTATTGCATTAACTGCACATGCAATGTTGGGAGATCGTGAAAGATGTTTGGAAAATCAAATGGATGAATATATTTCCAAACCACTGAAACCAAATTTATTAGTACAAACAATTGCTAAAACTATTCATCATATTTCTAAATTAAAAGAATTAAGTGCATCAAATCCAACAAAATTTCAATCATTAACTAAAGAAGGTTAAATTAATATATATCAAAGTGGAAAATATATCCATACCAAATTTAAATTTTTAATTCGTTTATAAATTAATTCGTTTCAGTTTAATATAATGTTAATCACAGGTCCATTTAATGTATATAAAATAAAGACGTTTAAGATATCTCATGTTCGTTATTCAAGGTGAAACATTGTAGGGTACAAATTACAAATTCCACCTAGATGTTTGACTAAAAAACATTCAGGTGCTATACTGATGCTACCTACTGATGTACACCATCAAGATATATATTTATTTCTTCAGCTCTCAGACACATCGACGATATAATTAAAAATTAAAAACTCAACTTAATGTTTAATATGACGGATATTTGCGGAATTTCGCGAAAATCAGAGGCAAAAAATAACGACACCTGCAGGACTCGAACCTGCGCGGGAAAATCCCAAAAGATATCTCGAAATTGATTGAAACAAGTTTCAAGTCTTTCGCCTTAACCACTCGGCCAAAGTGCCTATAACATAAATTTTGTCTGGTGCTGAATATGATACACTCTACTTAGGTGCTTAGTAATGAATGAGTACAAAAAAAAAAAAAAAAAAATCATCAAGATAATATTTTTAAATGAGCAATTTACAATAATAAAGATCTTTTTACCCAATATTTTATATATCAAAGAACTCAGTCATTCTTCAAAGATATAATAATAGTTTATACAGAATTATAAAATATAAATTGGGGAATCCCGCTCATTTCCGAAATTTTAAATATTTAGAAATATTCAATTTGAAATAAAATTATTGAAGTACCCTTTTAGCTTTAAAAATTTTTAAAATTTTCAAAAACTCTTAAATTCAATGCATCTGAATATAATATGTTGCTTTTAGTAAGATCTAATGACCATTTAAACCATTTTAGTTGAGTTTTTCATCGCCAATTTGGCATTTTCTGGATGTACTTAACAATATTTCGTGATTCGCGTGTCACTCGGCCGAAACTAGATCATGAACTTGAATCTATAGGATATATAGTTAGGAGGTTCTTCAGAGATTATGAGCCAGCTGATATAAAGTGATCTCTTTGCTAGTACTATAGTCATGTATGTAACTCTTTAATATGGATTTTAAGTTTTGAGCTCAACTGATTATATAGTATGCAATGGGGAATCTCCTGGTGATCGTACAAATTTTGTAGGCCTTGATAAGTATATTCAGGTGCAGGTGCTGGACCTTTCAAAAGACTACAAACATATCACAAGCTCCTATTTGGAAAGCTGAAGATTATATAGTCTCGATTCTAGACGTTAGGCTTGTAAATGTGCTGTTATAAAGATCAAGTCATACAGTCATAATGAAACTCAATCAAATTTATAATTATAAGCCATCAAAGAAATGACAAAACTTTCAGGTATTTGATCCAAATCAATTGATAATTTTTCATTTCCAGGACGTTTGACAGTGAAATTTTCTAATATTTTGAATCCATAGTGTAGATAAATTTGTCTAGCATGTTCTGATACACAAAACAACTTTATAGGAACATCATCATCTTTGGCCTTTTGTAAATATGGCCTAACCAAAGCACTTATACTACCTTTATTCACAGCCTCGGGATCTTTGGCAAGAAATGCTAATGTCCAATGAGGAATCTGATCAAATTTGAATTTTTCAAGAAGTGCTAGTGTTTTCACATGAAATTCTTGAATGAATTCACTTGGTGTTTCTGATCCGTTATTTGAACTTGGAATTTCTTTACCTGGTGCAACCCAAATTGCAACTGCATTTAAGTCGTTCACTTCTATGATATCAGCCTCTTTCGATGCAAATTGTTCAACTCGATGGTGATAAAATGCATTCACCTCCTCTTTGGTCTTCTCTGCAAATGTGTACCGTTGTAGATCCTCTGGGGATAGAGCTCTGAACAGAACATCTGCAACAACACTGTAATTCTCCGTAGACTTAGCTTTTGACATTTGTGAATTTCGAGACAGTTTTATCTTCGAAAATCAACATGTAGCTGATTTAAGGATCTCTTATCACTTTTTATGGAGATCTTGTTCAGCTCAATTTGTTACTAATCGCTACTTACATAATACCATCGGATATACAGATGACTTCGGAAAATGAATTAAGATACCATGCCTTCAAAGTTTAACTAAAACTCGATCTGATGAACACGAATAAGCTCTTTAATTGACAGTACCATGCCCGTATTCTTCAGCAAACTCAATACTTTGTGAAAATGTTGAAATATCAAGGTTTGTGCTGTTGTGGTAGAGACAGCATCTCTCAAATTTTCTGCAGGACCTCATATTGGTGCTGGTGATAACGAGATACACAGTTTTATAGAATAGACACAAACAGCCAAACCGAGCTTAGAACACCATAACACTCACTTCAAATGTCAGGTCTCGCGTCCAAATGGGCAGATGACGACGACTTGGTCCAAGCTGCTGTCCAGCAAGATTCCAAAACAGTGAAAACAACCAAACCCAGCTCAGATAGCTCATTCAAGAAATCAGCAGCTGTGACGTCTCAGAAGGGGAAGCCCTTGGAGAGTCGATGGGCAGATGCATCCAGTGACGAGGAAGATCTTACTTCAAAGCCCAAGCAAAAAGCAGTACCGAAGTCACCAAGAAAACATAGAGACGATAAACACTCAAAGAGCCACCAAAGAGACGAATTGAGCTCACACTTTGAAAAGAAAGTCAGTTTGGCAAATGAAGATGAGTATAAAACTGAATTGACAGAGGAGGCTAAAGGTCTAGCTTCAAGGTTGGGAATGGCCCGTGGAGGTGGAGCCAATTCAAAGCCAAACCAAGATAAACATCACAGAAAACAACAAGAAGTCGCTTCTGACGAACATTGGGAAGAAGTGGAAGAAGAGGAAGAATACAAACCTGAGAAACCAACAAAGGCTGGCCAGAGTCTTGCTGCTAGGCTAGGTATAGGCTCTAAACCTCTAGATAAATCACAGATCAGACACGAAAGAGAACAACAACGGAATAGATTAAGACAAGAACGTGTGAAATCTCATCGTGAATGGGACCATGATAAACAGGGGAGATCTGCAAATGATAATAGACCTCATAGACCAAAAGATCAACATAGAGATACAACCCGATTTAGAGGAGATGCTAGAAATGAGAATAGAACAAGTACGCAGAGTACTCAACAATTCGAACCAGATTTTGAAGAAGATATACCTGAGCCTACGGAGGAAGAAATCCAAAAACAAATTGAGCTTGAGAGGCTAATTAGTAGTGGTGAGATCAGCTGGGCGGATCTTGATGAATGAAGACATGTATAATATTAATATTAACTATTCCACAATACTATTCTTTCCAATTCTCCATCTTTGCCCTTTTGCAACAGATGTGCCTTTTGTATCCTCGCCTGGTTTATATGTTCAGAATCGAAAACACCTTTAAATACCACTGTTGCATATTTCCCATTACGTCCCTTTATTGGTACTTCACCAAGAAATACAATATCATGATCTTTTTCCCTCACAGGTTTTTCATTGTATACAGGAATTTTAAAATTATCATCACCTGGTGATTTACCTAAGATCCCACCAATTGGTTCGAAAAATTGATCCATTATCTTTTTAATCTTAATTGGCTTATTTGTAATGGCAAAAATTGGATGATTTGGTGATATTTCAATCCCCTTTAAAGTGGTCCATTTATCCTCGATCCATACATCAAAACTTATAAGTGGATCCTGTTTTATGGGTAGTTTGAAATGTGTCTGGATATAATTGTCCAATGATAGTCTCTCCAAGATCTGATCTTCAGCTATTGATTGGACTTGCTCCTTATCGATTTCTCCAGATTTGGGGGATCGCTTAAGGGGATTTATCCAAAGTGGGATGAACGTTTTAGCATTGTTGAATTTAGCTTGATACGTGGCATAGATGCCAATGGTGGAGATGGTGGATACCAATATGATTGTGGTGATTTGCTTGACACTTTTCCAAGTTTCTTGTGGAGTCTGTTGGCCTTGACTTATAGTGGTTTCTATGGACTGCTTCAGCTGAGCTTGTGAGATTCTTGGATGACGGAAATTGTGCAGGGATCTTGAAGAGCATAAAGCTCTACTTCTAATAGGACTCCTCATACAAAGCATTGTCTCAGTAAAGTGTCAATTTAGTTGTAAAAATACTTGCAAAGTTACAGCAAATATAGTGGTCCCATATTGTTATACACATATTCGCGAATTATTTTTTACATAGCTGCAACAAACTTCTAAAAGGTCTTTAACTTGTAATATACACCAAAATCAACTTTTCAACTCCAAACTTTTAAACCAAACAATGTGCTAATTCTTCTTCAGAATAGCCAGTTTTCAATCTTTTGCCATAGTGATGGATTGACATCCAACCCTGCTTTTTCTCTATACTCCAAATAGTTCAACTCATGTTCTTCAACTTCTTCTATACCGGTATAGATATCAGCTTCTTCAGGTTTAACAGCTTTGGTTCTCTTGATCAACTTGTAACCAATAAACACCACAATATCAATGAAGATCATCAAATAACTGGTAAGGAACCCTGAAATGGAGAATTTCCCTGGCATTAATGATTCATAACCAATGGCACCAACCATCAAAGCGGTCATCACCAAACCAACGATAATTGTGTATGGTTGGAATTTTGATCTAAATCTGAAAGTACTTCTATCAATACCTTGTGCATTACAAGCTCTCCAGAATCCCAAATATGTGATACACATATAGAAATAGTTCAAGACTTGGGCACCGGTCAACACATTAACAATCCAATCTAATGCTTGAGCACTTGAAGAACCCAATTGCAATAGTGACAACAATGAGAAACAAAAGGCAACAGCAACACAAAAGATTGGAATACCAGTCTTGGTACAGTATTGGAAGAATTTTGGAGCTAATCCACTCTTGGAGATTGACAACAAGGCTCTTGATGAACAATAAACATAAGAGTTACCAGCTGAAAAAGCTGATGTTAAACAAAGAGCATTGACAATGTGTGGTAAAACTTGAATTTTCAAATTGTTCATGGCAATGACATATGGTGAAAAGGCACCATTTGATGAAGAATCAGAATCAGCAACACCAACCAATGTTTCATCATTTGATGGTAATAAAACACTAACACATAATGAACCAAGGACATAAAATGCAAATAATCTGAAAAACACAGTTTTGAAAGATTTAGCTAAAACTCTTCTTGTTTCTTGACCAGTTTCACCAGCAACCATACATAAATATTCTGGACCAACACAAGTGAATCCAGCTTTGATAATAGCAGCCATAAATCCATGAAATCTACCCATATTACCCGTGGTTATGTATTCAGCAAAAGGACCTGGATTATTCCAATAACGGAATCCAAAAGCATCATGTTGTGGGTTACCACCAACCATGGCAACAAATGTAAAGATAATTAATCCAATAGCCAAGATAACTTTACCCAAGGACAACCAAAATTCACATTCACCAAAATATTTGACAGCAAATAAATTCAACAATGTATAAATGAAAATTTGTAGTACAAAAGTAATTGCAGGTGAATAATCACTTCTCCAAAAATGAATCATACTATTAACAGCAGTAATTTCAAAAGCAATTAAAATACTAGCCATTAACCAATAATTTAATCCAACAATAACTTCAAATGCTTCATCAACACAACGACCAGCCATTTGAATAAATGGTGCATGAATAGGTAAATAACAAACCATTTCACCAATAGATGCAATGATACAAAAAATTATACATGACCAAGCTGTATAAGAAATGAATAAACTAGCTGGACCACCTTTTAACAATGCAGTGGAAATTGTAACAAATAAAGCTGTACCAATAGAACCACCCATGGCAATAAGATTAACAGTTCTTGAATTTAAAGTTCTATGAGTTGAATGAACAGTTGTTGTTGAACCAGCTTTTATGGACCCTGAAGTTGATACTTGAGTACTATCAGTATTTGTGAGTTCATTCCCCTTTTTTTCAGATTCAACATCTGATGGACGATGTCTATTGTAAAACATGATGAATTGGTATCAAATTATATATAGATATATGTCCTAATGGTTGTGAAAACCAAATTTGGTAACTATGTAGATATTCTCAGGTATTTATACATGATCGCCAAATATTCGAGAAATGAGAGGCACGAGAGGCTCAATTTTTCCATAACCCACATTTATGCAGGAAAGAACCTATTGTAAATAGTGAGGCTAAATTCTCAAGCAAAATTTCTCAGTACGTAGCACAATATTTCAATACTTATCTGTGTTTATCAAATTCTTCATGCTTCAAGTTTCTAAAAATTTAAGTATCTGCAACAATACGTCACGAACCACATCAATCCCGCATGAGTCTGCATACACAAGCGAGTCTAAGACCCAAAATTCGGGGTTGCCCACGGGTCTGGGAATTTATTATTTACGGTTTGGCACTCTATTAATATCATAACAAAAAACTATAAACCAGGAAAAGAGATATTTGATAGAGGAATATGGAGAGACAAGATAGTTAATGAAAATTGGGGTTGAGCTTTGGGAATGTCATCGTTTCATAAAAAGCTGACTCTATGCGTTTCACCTCGCCTGATCATCAAATTTGGAGTGCGTATAGAGCCCTGCATCATGAGCAACCATAAACTGGAGAAATGGTTTAGTACGTAAACGAAAAATATGAAATAGTACAAGTGTTGATTATCTGATGATTTATTTTTACGTGAGAATAACAATTTCATATCAATTTTACTATCAGCTTATCCATGTAGTTACGATGTATAATCATGTGTCGATCAAAGTTAGGTTTATTATAATTGCTCGATGTGGTTTGCTCTGGTAGAACTTATTAATCGTGATATAGTTGTTAAGTATGCAGATTAAGCTAGTTTTAGAGATGGTTCATCATCATATGACCTGATACGTCCTATTTCAAAACAGAGTCAGCTTATTGTATAATTTCTCACACAAGATTTTTGTCTCAGAGCGGATCAATTAGCTAGCCGGCATGCCATGACCTGAGCTAAATTTGTATATTTTCTTGGCCGAATGGTGTATATAGAAAAACAAGTAAAGTCACGGAGATGAAAAGTATCTATATTTGTATCACGATCATGACATTCCAATTATAAATGACTACGATCACGGCTTTAGAAAGCTAGATATAAGTTGTTTTGCCTCATGTCGTAAAAATATTCGAGATATGTACAACCTGCAGGCCGCTTATATTTTTAGGGCTAGATCGAATGAACTAAAAATTACAATAAGCTCAGCTATATATACTCAAAGTTGTTTACAGAATAGAAAATTGTAGACCAAAACACTCGTAGCAGCACTTACATTGATGCTACCTATACTCTAATAATTTTCTCTAGATTAAAACTATACATATATACTCGATTTACTGAACAAACATTCAAACCAGCTGAATATATGTCCAAATATCTTTTGTAAACAGATTCTCGATTAAAAGATCCAGCTTTCAATCTTTTGCCACAACGAGGGATCTTTATCCAATCCTTCTCTTTCACGATATTCCAAATAATTCAATTCATGTTGTTCAACTTCTTCTAATCCTGTATAGATATCAGCTTCTTCAGGTTTCACAGCTTTTGTCTTTTTAATCAATTTATAACCAATGAAAACGATAAGATCTAAAAAGATCATGAAATAACTTGTTAAAAATCCCGAGACTGTGAAATTTCCTGGTATTAATGATTCATAACCAATAGCACCAACCATCAAGGATGTCATAACCAAACCAAAGATAATAGTGTATGGTTGAAATCTTGATCTAAACTTGAAAGTACTTCTATCAATACCTTGAACATTACAAGCTCTCCAAAATCCTAAATATGTGATACACATGTAGACATAATTTAAAACTTGAGCACCAGTTATAACGTTAACGATATAGTTCAATGCTTGAGCACTTGATGTACCTAGTTGTAACATTGATAATAATGAAAAACAAAAGGCAACAGCAACACAATAAATTGGAATACCACTCTTTGTACAATATTGGAAAATTTTTGGAGCCAAACCGCTCTTAGAGATTGATAGCAAGGCTCTTGATGAACAATAGACATAAGAATTACCTGCTGAAAAAGCTGATGTTAAACAAAGTGCATTAACAATATGTGGTAAGACTTTGATTTTCAAATTATCCATGGCCATAACATAAGGTGAGAATGCACCACTTGATGAAGATCCAGATGAAGCTAAATCGACTAATGTCTTGTCATTGGAAGGTAACAAGATACCAACACATAAAGCTCCCAAGACATAGAATGCAAATAATCTGAAGAAAACAGTTTTGAAAGATTTAGCTAATACTCTTCTTGTTTCTTGACCAGTTTCACCAGCAACCATACATAAATATTCTGGACCGACACAAGTGAATCCAGCTTTAATAATAGCACCCATAAATCCATGGAATCTACCCATATTTCCAGTTGTGATATATTCTGCGAAAGGACCTGGGTTATTCCAATAACGGAATCCAAAGGCGTCGTGTTGTGGATTACCACCAACCATGGCGATAAATGTGAAAACCATCAACCCAATAGCCAAAATAACTTTACCCAATGATAACCAAAATTCACATTCACCAAAATATTTCACAGCAAACAGGTTTAATAGAGTGTAGATGAGAATCTGTAGCACAAATGTAATTGCAGGTGAATAATCACTTCTCCAAAAATGTACCATACCATTAACAGCTGTAATTTCAAAAGCGATCAAAATACTAGCCATTAACCAATAATTTAATCCAACAATAACTTCAAATGCTTCATCAACACAACGACCAGCCATTTGAATAAATGGTGCATGAATGGGTAAATAAGGAACCATTTCACCAATAGATGCAATAATACAAAACATAACACATGACCATGCTGTATAAGAAATAAATAAACTACCTGGACCACCTTTATACAATGCAGTGGAGATGGTTACAAATGTAGCTGTACCAATAGATCCACCAATAGCAATAAGATTAACCGTTCTTGAATTTAAAGTTCTATGAGTTGAATGAACATCTGTTGTTGTGCCTTCTTGAATGGAACCTTCACCTGAACTTTCAGCATCTAAAGTTGCAACAAGTTCTTGATTTTTCTTATCTGTAGACAAAAGCTCATCTGGTCTTTTCTCAGACTCGACATCTACTTGGCGATGTCTATTGTAAAACATGATATTTTGATGTTATTATAGCGGCAAATGCTTCAAATCTCTAGATCACCTTGTTTTGGTAAATATGGGCGATTGTCAATGTATTTATACATCATGGCATTCAGGTGTCCGCTAATGACCATACTATCCATTGACTGAACATTAGATTCTGTCCCCATTTGGGTAAAATTTTGATATGTGCTTTTAGAGATAAACAATTTTCCAGAGTCAAAAAGTTTTGAGCTTTGAATCTGGATTTTTTGACAGATTATGTGCAAATTTAGACACCGATAAGATAAAGATGATAAGGAAGCAACAGGAAATTTGCATATCATTTGGTAAAGCAGCATTTGATTATCAAAAGGGAAAGTAATAGAGCACGGTGACTGTGAGTTTGATGGATACATAGACTTGCTTCTTATCATGGATTTTGCAACAGTAATTAAGATTCAAGATCGAGCAGGATGTAGATAATTGTTGCTTCAAGCCTATCAACTGCTTTGAATAATAATCTCGCGGATCAGGGTCTATTGAACATTTGACTTGTTGAATTTGTTTCTGAGTGACAATCACTTATCATGGAGTATAATCAATCATCACCAACGTGTTTAAATTTAGTAAACAACACCTGGTGAAACGTGAAAAGCTTCAGCAAACTGTTACGAGATTCACAAAAGCACTGAAAGTAAGTGATAGTACATTTCAAAAGGAGCTCATAGCGTTCTACCAACTGATGTTCTTATCCTGTAAGCAAACATCAATTGATGGGTTCCAAATTTCCACAGTCTATCCGAATTCCAAATATACGCTCAGAACTCAGAACTCAGAGTATACTGCATGGTAGTCACCACAGGGACTATAAGATATAGTCTCCAGACCCTGATTGTCTTAATCACCAGACTAAACTCTATCCATGCGTATAACCACATTTTCGAGTTTATCGAAAACCTGCTGGATGGAAAGGTACATTTTTCACCATGGAAACATCATCATCATCTAAAACGATCGAATAGCTATCATTCAAGACTAATTATTGTTTATACCATCTCTCATAGTTATCAACATATCCATACACAAAGCATTATAAAGGGAAGGGTTCTAGCCAGCTTTCGAAAATGACACAAGGTTTCTTGGAATTTACAGCAGCTGCAGCAATTCCATGGATTACGTAATACCGTGACCACTGCTTACGTAACACGTTCGGCTATAAATTTTTTCGACCCCACACAAACTTCCTGATTGAAAATTCTACATAGCAAGATGTTTCTCGAATACCGAAAAGTGAATAGGTGAGAATATCAATACACCGAGAAAGGCTAGGTCTTTACTTGTATCATCTGAAAAGCTTGAGTGATCTTTCTATCTTTATAAGATGTACATTTTACATGTATAATTAAGCCCCGTCGAAGCTTTCGAAGCTATGCTAGACGCTATACGCTATACAGCTAGCTCACCAAGGATATTCATGGATCTAGCTAGCTGAGATCAAAGGAAGAGATCTAAACACATTAAGCCATTTATTACGGTATATTGTGTTAAACGGTCTTATGTCTGCTCATCATGACCCAACTCAGTCTCAAAGTTCAAACCATCTAGTCTCTAATCTCGTATATAATTGATATCGATCATCTGCATTTTATTATCAACATGGCACAACCGAGTACACCAATAAGAATCTATAACTTCATCGGAAGGTATAGTCTGAGATATTGATTATGATATCATAATCAGTAGATACAGACAGGGACCAAGGTCTTCAAGGCTGATTGTTTTACGCATGATATGATATCATGATAAGATAAGAAAATCTTTTAAGATAGTTTTCACCGCGTATTTATTCCACTTGGGGGTCGTGTAACCAGAAGTAGTTTATTAGCGAGCGGAAATTTGAAAGGTATTTGACATCTTATGTACACTTCAAGTTTACGATGTTAGATAAGATATGGTTGGATAATACTTTGGGGTCTAAAAGTTTATGTAATAACTTCCCGCTGTGTTTGAATTGTTCAGAATGATCAAGCTTTAATTACTACATCTTGTATTAAATATGAAATCATTAAATTAAAATTAAAGCAGAATGTGGAACAAGTATGTTCCTTTTATATATGTATAAGTATGAGAATGGAAAATTTAAACAATATGGTCATCACTTGAAGTTTCACCGGTTTGTTGTTGTCTACCTAATTTTGAGATATCAACTTCACCATGAACTTCTTCAGAAATTTCTTCTAAAGTTTTTCTCTTTGTTTCTGGAATTAAAAATGTTAAAAAGAATCCAACAAGCATAAATAATGCAAAGATTTCCATAACATGAGGTAACCAACAGTTCTTCTTTTTACCATCTCTAGCACAATTATGATCAATTAAAGTACCTAAAGCGGTTTGAGCAATAATGGCACCAACTTTACCCGAAGCAGCAGAGATACCATGAGCAGTAGATCTATATCTTGTTGGATAACATTCACCAGGAACGATAAAAGTTGTTGTATTTGGACCAAAATTTTGGAAAAATTGTGCAATAACGTAAAGACCTAATAATCCATGTTCACCAATCTTATGATAACCAAACCCAATGATACACAAGATGATTGTTAATAATAAGAACCCACCTAATTGGATTGGTTTACGACCAATGGTATCAATAGTAGCAACGGAGAACCAATAACCTGGAATAGAACCAGCACAAATTAAAATCAAATTACCAGCAGCAGAGTTGTATAAAGAGTGATAAACATTTTTAGATGAAGCAAAACCAATAGTTTGTAAAATGGTTGCAGTGTTTAAACCAAGACCATAGTAGGCAACATCCAACATGAACCAAGAACCAGCAGTACCAATCAAGATCTTCATATGTTTCCATTGACTAAAATGTCTATTGAAATCAGCAAATGAAGCCTTCGGAGGTTGAACAACTTCAGCTCTAATACGTTCAGTAACTCTTAATTGATCAACAGCTTTATTATCAGCATCACCATGTTGACCAGATGCAAATTTACCAGAATCTGCAACGGCTTTTTCTAAATCATATTCAACATCTAAAGTATATCTTGGAGATTCTGGGATTGTTAATCTATAATATAGGGCAATAACACCTGGAACACAACCAAGACCAATTAAGATTCTCCACATTTGATCACATGCTTTAATACAATCACCTGTACATTCTTTTGAAGTTTCTGCAACAATTAAATCATCTTTATAAGCTGCAACACAAACTAATGCAACAATACCAGCTAATAATTGACCCCAACCTTGATTAGCGAAAACTGCACCCATAATGGCACCTCTCCATTTAGTTGTAGCAAATTCTGATGAAATAACTGAAGACATTGGATAATCACCACCAATACCAATACCTTGAATAATTCTGAAAAAAGTCAAGATAGCTGGGAATGAAATAGCTGGAGATTCACCAATAACACATTGAGCAATAGTAGCTGCAATCATAACAATTAATTCCAACCCATAAATTTTTTTACGACCAACATAATCAGCTAAAAATCCAAAACCTAATTGACCAATAACTGTACCAACTGAAGTGGAAACTTTTAATAAAGTTGAAGTGGAAGATGGAATAGAACCACCCCAATAGACATAAGTCATATATGAAAGACCTAAATTAATAGCAAAAATATCATAAGCATCAGTTAAAAACCCAACACCTGCAACAGTAATTGCACGAACATGATACCAACCAAAAGAAGCTTGATCAATTTTTTCCAAAGCTAATCTTCTTCTTTCTAAAGGATCATCAATATGACTAAAATCATTTAAATAGTTATGAAATGCAGAGTTACCACCAGCAGTTTGAACATTTGCTTCAGCTGGATTTTTCTTTTCATCAATAGTGCTCATTTTTATCTATTGTATATGATTTGAAAGGAGATCTAAAGACTACAAGTAAGCTATTGAGAACCAGACATTGTGGATCCTCATGGATTTATATAGATGAACAGCCATCCTTGAAACGTTTATAAAACTTTTCTTGGTTGCATTTAAGGGCCATTGCACTCTTTGAGATTAATTGTGCTACACGTGGATGAAATAAATTAGAAAAGAAAGAAATTCGCGAATTCTCGTAGATTGATTGATCTTATCTGACATATAGAGGAATAGAATAGGTTATAGAATAGATTACTATCATATAGAGATACATAGTATATATATCTGTATTCTATCACCATCTAAAACAAGCTCATTCTCTTGGTTCAACCGTTGCAAGCTCTATAAGGTTTGCCCAGCTCTTGGAAGCTTAGGCTCACAAGACACTAATTCTCACGGGCTTCCAAGCCCACGTTTCCAGATTTCATACAGAACCACGTGCACGAGACAATAAGCCCTGAGAAACGAGTTACGAAACGAAACAACACGTTGATCACGGTTGTAACAGGTGGAAATGGTTGCATCGTTGCATCTGCTACGATAATGCTGGAGGTGTAGTTGTATAATATTGTCTAGTTGTTTCGAGGTTCGTAGAGCTTATGGAGTATTATATGGTGATGTTTTGGCTTGGCTATACAGAAGAAACAGAAACAGTCATATCTCACTCCGAAATGTCATATTATATAAGCTCGTACCTTGTAGATTGTATCGATTGACATGTGGTTCGTGTTACGGTAATTAAATTGAGCTCACACGAGGTTTAATACGATGCATGTTTGGAGCAGGGATCGATGATCAGACAATTACTTCTCTGAATAAAATAGTACCTGAAAATCAAATCACAGTTTAGTTCTTGAAGTTAGATCGACTTTAGTTCTTACAAGATATTGAACCCAATAAAAACCAAAATTAAATATACAAAATAGTATCCCAAAGTATTATAAAATAATCAAAACGATCTATTTATAACTAAAAGTTATTATATACATCTAGATCAAAATAAATCAAATATTGATTAAAAACGTTAAAAAGTGTACATGAAGAAAATTCAGAAAACTTATAATTGTTTCTTGATCAAAGCATTGATGAATTCTTCTCTGTTACCAGTAGAACCACCTTCAATGAAATGAATGAATTTTCTTGGAACACCCCAACCACCAGATGGGTTAGATAATTTAAATGGCCATAAAAAGT